>CATIWR010093082.1:0-134058 GCA_949677035.1 Omphalea diandra | reverse complement strand
CCCCCCCCCCCCCCCCCCCCCCCCCCCCCCCCCCCCCCCCCCCCCCCCCCCCCCCCCCCCCCCCCCCCCCCCCCCCCCCCCCCCCCCCCCCCCCCCCCCCCCCCCCCCCCCCCCCCCCCAAGAAGCTTAAACTCTAATTTCTTTTTGTTTTTTTGATGCGACGTTTGACCTGTTAAGGAACATTTAGTGGATTGTGGTCTGTATTTGATGTCATTATCTGTCAAATATCATTGTTTCTTCTCCGTTTTATATTATTATAGGGGAAATTTAAATTTCTGTGTCGCATTGTTTGTATTATTAGGTCAATTATTTTCGTGGTTATTGGTCTTATATTGCTAGTTGGTGGCATTAGTAGATACAGTTGTATGTATTATTGGGTCAATCATGGATGGTGACATTGTTTTATGCATTTTTTGCCCCACCTGCATTCATGAGTCTCCAATTGATGTTAGTTCTCGTCTTTTTTCAAAATATTAGGAGATCCATGGACTTTTTCGAAATAAATGTCTACTACTATAACAAGTATTTTTGTTGCTTTTATTTTGTGTATGCGAACAATTTAGTTAACTTTCTTTATGTTGCTAGAAAAGCAGAGGCTTAATGGCGTTACAAGTGGTTCTACTTTTCCACTTCCTTTCTCCTGTTCTTTGTTGTGCTTTATTTCTCTTTTGTTCTGATGTGATATTTGACCTGTTAGTATGCATTCAGTGGAGGCATTATCCTCTTGTCAATTTGTCATCTGTTGCACAAGTACATACACATGTATTTGCAGTTGATTTGTCAGGCTGTGAATATGGAAATGTACGAATAATACTCTAGATGCTTTATTTAGCGTTTGATATCTTCTAGACATTGATAAATATTCAAATTATTTGCATCTGTCCCTTCTTGGACTCGGTTAAATATTAACAAAGAAATAAAAGCAAAGAAAGGGCAGCTTTTTAGGATTTCAAGCAATTGCTACAGAAATACATATTCAAGATACTCTGTTTATCATTGATTCTAGGCATTGATAAATTTTAAAATTATTTGCATTTATATCTTCTTGAAGTGAGGTAAATATCAGATACGAGTAAAAGAAAATAAAGGGCAGCATTTTAGGATATCAACCAATGACCATGGGAATGTATAAAGCCTCATTTGGATTGATGGATTCTCAATGAGGGATTTATAATAATCCATGGATTTGACTAAAATCCATTGTTTGATGAGCTAAACCCATATAAAAATCTATGGATTTTGGAAAAACCCTCACCCACCATATAAAAATCTATGGATTTTTGAAGGATTTACTTTCCCACTTCATAGGTGGAAAAGTCCAAAATCCACCATTTTAACTTAATAAGGGATTGTTATGTTTTTTTTATTCCAAGATTGTCCCTTACAAATTTATAACATTCCAAAGTTATCCTTGACCTAAATTATATATATATATATATATATAACTTGTAATTGATTGATGAGAAGAGTAAAATTAAAAAATATTTATTAAATCCATGGATTGTAGTTATTGAACCAAACATGAGTGCAAGAGATATTATACCATAAATCCATTGGTTTTATACTCTAATCCAAACAATGGAATTATCACAGTCTATGGATTTCACAATTCATGGATTGAAAATTCATAGATTGTAGAATCCATCAATCCAAACGAGGCCTAAATAATACTCAAGATGCTTTATATATAGCTCCGTCAACTGAGGAAAATATTAGAAAGAAGTAAAAGAAAATAAAGGGCAGCGTTTTAGGATGTCTAGCAATGACTGTGGAAATTTGTGAACAATACTCAACATGCTTTATTTATCATTGCATATCTTCTAGGATTTTTCAAATCATTTGCATCTATATCTTCTTGGAATGAGGTAATATTAGAAAGAAGTAAAAGCAAAGAAAGGCCAGTTTTTAGGATATCAAGCAATGGCGTCGGAAATGTATGAATAATGCTTCAGATGCTTCATTTAGCATTAGATATCTTCTAGGCATTGTTAGATATTCAAATTATTTGCATATATAGCTTCTTGGACTGGTAAATATCAGAAAGAATTAAAGTAAAGACAGGGCTGTGTTTTAGGATATCAAGCAATAAATACAGTCATGATGATTTATTTAGAATTAGATATCTTCTAGGCATAGATACATATTCAAATTTTTTGATAATTGGATAAGTAAAAGCAAAATAAGGGCAGCTTATTAGGGTATCAAAAAATAACTATGGAAATGTATGCGTAATATTCTAGGCATTGATAAAATTTCAAATTATCTGCATCCTCAAGAAGATGCTTTATTTACTATTGGATATCTTCTAGGCATTGATAATGATAAATACTAAAATTATTTGCATCTAGATCTTCTTGGACTGAGGTAGATATTGGTAAGAAGTAAACACAAATAAAGGTCAGCGTTTTAGGATATCAATCAATGACTATGGAAATGTATGAACAATACTCGAGATGCTTTATTTAGTGCTGGATGTCTTCTAGGCATTATTAAATATTCAAACTATTTGCATCTATATCTTCTTGGACTGAGGTAAATACTATGAAGAAGTAAAGCAAAGACACAGCATCATTTTAGGATATTGGAGTGAACATATTTTTTCTAGCTGGCAACTTTTGTGCTTGTAGATTTTAATTGGTGAACCATGGGAACCTTCCTAATGATATTCACATATATTTGAAATGCATGAACATTTCCTTGAATGTGGTTTTGCTGCATATGCTATGCCATCCTTATAAAGTCATCCTTTCACATGGACTTGACAATTGGTTTGCCTTGTCTAAATTTATCCCACATTATATGTTCAATAAATTCGGTTAACAATGATCCTTTTTCTACACACACACACACACCCACACAAATCTAAGAAATGGTGATAAAATGATGAGTACCATAAATGCATCAGACATTTATTTTCTTTATTATAAGGTCTATCTCAACTTTATCAATTCACAATTTCATGAAATTTGATGTTTAGGTGTTCTTTGACCATTTATGAGTTTGCTGTATTTTTCTCTTATGCCTTTCATGGTTTGTACTGGATTTCTGGTGAAGGAAGGAACTTTTAACTCTTTTTTATTTTATTTTTGTTCCTAGGAATTTGACTGAGCTTGACATACAGGAGAATGGCATCGATGATAAGAGTGGCAGTTGGTTGAGCTGCTTTCCTGGAATCTTTTCATCATTGGAAGTATTAAACTTTGCCAACCTAAATAGTGATGTTAATTTTGATGCACTTGAGAGACTTGTAAGTAGGTGCAAATCATTAAAGGTTTTGAAGGTCAACAAGAATATTTCCTTGGAACAATTGCAAAAGTTGCTCATTTGTGCCCCACAATTAATAGAGCTTGGTACTGGTTCTTTCTCACAAGAACTCACTGTTCGCCAGTACACTGAGCTCGAAAATACATTCAACCATTGCAATAACCTAGATACTCTTTCGGGTTTATGGGAAGCGATGGCACCATATTTACCAGTTCTGTATCCTGCTTGCTCAAATTTGACTTTCCTAAATTTAAGCTATGCCGCTTTGCAAAGTCTTGAACTTGCTAATCTTCTTTCTCACTGTCCACAACTTCATCGTCTATGGGTAAGAAATAAATTTTTTTCCAAAATTTCCCATTTATTTCTATTATGATACCAACATTCTCTTAGGCTTTGTCATAGTTTCAGTATATTACTTATATTTGTCTTATCTTGCATAGCAGACACCAGTAATCCCAGAACCACTAATCTATGTTTTGTTAACAAATTCACTGTGAAGAATAAGAGATTCATCTGATGCGCTTTTTTTCCCCCAAATATGTTAATTGCTAAAGAGCTTCTGATTCTCTGGATTTTTCAATTCTAGCTCTAGTTGGCTGAACCTCTTCATGTATACCACCCTGGATATTTTGATGTGCATGTACAACACACATTTGACATAATACAATGATGCCAGTTATCTGAATCTTTGAATCTGGATATATACTGGTGTCCAAAGAACATAGGAATATACAAGGCATGGTTTTAAATAAAAGTGGTAAATAACTGTTTTGGTCATTTCATAACGGATTTTTGGATAACATTGATTCAATAAGTGATTCATCGTTCAATAGGGAAACTAAAAGCATGTGTTTATGATACTAGAGACCAAAATAAAGGTGGATGTCACACACTACATTCTTAATGAAAACAATAAATATATGATGTGTAGTAGTGACTGGTTAGTTTCTTGTTATTGTTGATCACAGTTATTTTCATAATTCAACCTAAATCTGAATAACTTTTTTTGTTATTGTTACGATTACCATTTCAGTTGTTTCCCTGATAAGGACTTGAGATATTGAAAGAAAAAAGCTTGCAGATCAGCCACCTAGCACTGTTCTGAGCCTCTTTTGAAACTCTATTAATAAATAATTGCATTCTAAGATAGATCTATCATGATGTCATAAGTCTTCTTAACATAAGATCGCTAATTGTGTCATTGTTCAGGTCCTGGACACTGTAGAGGACAAAGGGCTGGAGGCTGTTGGATCAAATTGTCCTTTGCTGGAGGAACTCCGTGTCTTTCCTGCTGATCCCTTTGATGAGGAAATTCTCCATGGAGTGACTGAAGCAGGGTTCATTGCTGTGTCATATGGCTGCCGAAGACTTCACTATGTTCTTTACTTTTGTCGGCAGATGACTAATGCTGCAGTAGCAACGATTGTGCAAAACTGCCCTGATTTCACCCACTTCCGCCTCTGCATAATGAATCCTGGTCAACCTGATTACACAACAAATGAACCCATGGATGAGGCTTTTGGTGCGGTTGTGAAGACTTGCACTAAACTTCAGAGGCTTTCAGTTTCAGGTCTCTTGACTGACTTGACATTTGAATATATTGGGAAGTATGCCAAAAATTTGGAGACTCTCTCTGTAGCTTTTGCTGGCAGCAGTGACTGGGGCATGCAATGTGTGCTAAGAGGTTGTCCAAAGTTGAGGAAACTGGAGATAAGGGATTGCCCATTTGGAAATGCAGCACTTCTCTCAGGTTTGGAGAAGTATGAATCCATGAGATCACTTTGGATGTCATCCTGCAATCTAACAATGAATGGCTGTCGGCTTTTAGCAAGAGAGATGCCTAGATTGAATGTGGAGGTTATGAAGGAGGAGGGAAGTGATGACAGTCTGGCTGATAAAGTTTATGTTTACCGTACTGTTGCTGGACCCAGAAGAGATGCCCCTCCTTCTGTCCTCACCCTTACAGGTTTGTAATACAGGTATTTCTTGCACTCTCTCTGTCTGTCTCTCTCTCTTTCTTTCACACGCGCACACACACATGAGCTGTCACATGCACGTGCACAGGTTTGTGCAGTAAGATTCATACATATAGTGACAAGGATTAGTAACCTGGCTGGAACTCCGCTGCATGGTTTGCCTACTCGTGCCTCCCTCTTTATTGGGAGAACGTACATGGATTTAACGAGGGAGTAATGTCCCTAAGGGGATATCCAAGCAATCAAGACCTTAGATCACCATCTTGAGGTCTGAGGTTCAAATCATATTGGAAAAGTGGGGAGCTATCCCTCGTGTAACTTATTTAAGTTTCAATATATTAGTAGAAAAGATGTGGTAGGGATATCCCCTTTACAGCCCATGTTTTTCTTTTAATCAGAGGGATGGATGTATTCTGTGCCTTGTTGAAAAGTGAAACTTTTCCTGGAAACCAATAATATCATATCCAATGACCAGTGTAATTTATTATGTTAGAAAGCGCTTGAAGCAACTGGACTTTTGAGTTACGCAGTTGGCATATGGTTATACCTTGCAGTTGCTACAGTCACTGTTTTACATCTGGAAGTTTATTACTCTTCAAAATTTTTTAGCAAGTTTTGCTCTGATATTCATAACTATTCTTGCAGTGTGCATTTACTTCGTCTCCATTATCTCTTTTTTATGAAAAAATCGTATTGTCTACCTCACAGATTCCACAGAAGGCACTTCACCAAAATGCTGACATTTGGGATCCAATTCATATTTGTGAGATGGATGATTAGAAGATCCGGGTCAATGAAACTGGAATTTGTTCTTCTACTGCAGTTTATTTTATCAACAAAGTGAACTGTGGAATATGAAAGCAAAAAAGATATAATAAAAATGATCATTCAGCAATCTCCAGTGCGGGAAACAAGTTTGCTTCATCTTCATGTTTTATGATGGTCCTGAATAGCAGAATTGCAAGACTGCCAATGTTGAAATGAATGAAGCATCCATGATAATGGGTCACAAATGAACCAAAATCTGTTCCCACTATACATTGCCATCCTGGTCCATGCAGCCTATCAAAATCCTGCAACAACAAGTGCCAAGGCAGAACAAGAGACATTCATATATTCTTTATCTAAATATTGATTTGTCATGGACCCAATATCAAATTGGTTGAGGCAGTCACCTTTTTTATGAAGCAGGCAATATCAGTTGATTCGGTGACATCAAAGATATCAAGGGCCTTTGCAGCTATGTGAAGAGCATCCTGCTGCATGGTTTGAAGCATGTCAGTCTCACCGACAACAGCTTTGCCTTCTAACATGGCTGCAGAAAGCTCTGTTACTGAGGATGTGGAAGACAGCAAAGAGAAAGCAGCGTGTACTGAAGGCAAGGTTTGTGGCAGGATTATATAGACCTGAATGGCGTGTGTGCTACTGACTTAATCCTTGAGGAGTTGGGGATCTCGTTAACTTGTATACTATGAAATAATTCAAGGTATGAGGTATTGTTAGTTTATGGTCTGATGGGATCAATAATGTTTGGATGTGCCCATTCTGATCAACGACTTGGTCTACATTATCTTTGGGCATGTGGTTCAGTGGCTGCTATTTGCCAATAATTTCTTGGTGAATATTCTGAAGTGGATGACTGGTTGTCTTTTTGCTGGTGCTCTTTCATCATTCATTTCGTTTCTTTTTTGATTTTTGTCTGCTTCCAAAAGAAAAGACGTTTGAATTTGTATGTTGTTTGGTCTTATTCCTCTGCTCTAATTGATCATTATCCTCTTCCAAAGAATTTGGTGAGTCCAGACTTTCTGAAATGGATACTTTTGAGTCTCTCTATCCCTCTGTCTAGAGGCATGCTTCAGTAACCACTGAAGTAATCCTATCATCAAACACATTGTTGATTTCATGAAAGTCTCAAAACAGGTGCTAATTGGTTTTTTCATATGGACCTTTCCGGCTGAAACGTATATGGGACGCAACAACTTTGTCCTTGATTATCATTTTTGGTCTTTAGATTTTATGTAAGTTGCCAGTCTGCGGGAAGGCGTTGGTCATGTTATCTTTAGAAGCAATCTCTCATCTCATTTAAATAGAATAAAGATGTCAACTGCAACCAGAAACAATTAAAAAAAAAAAAATGCACTCAGGAAAAAGGGAGTTGAGAATTTTTTGTTTTGAAAGGCTGATTTTGCATCCACACTTAGTAAAACGGTTGATTTCTTTTAAAAAAAGGATGAAAAATCACTCAAACTGAAGCGTTGGCCATGAAAGTTGCATATGAGTATGTACTTACGCTGGACTGGGCTGGGCTGAGCTCACGGGTTATCTAAGAAGAGAGTCACATCACTGTCTATTAACCAACTTCACGGCTTTTTCTCTTTTATACTGGGCAGCGGCCATTAATCATTTCACGGTTGCCTGTATTGATCTCTTTTGAACTGGGCAGCGGCCATTAATGAAGAAAGGTTCGTTCGGGACTCAAAAGGGGAAACCGAAAAAAGAAGAGTATATCATCGGTACACGTTACACAAAAGGCGAAGTGTTTAAGCATTCACTAGTCACGAGTCATCATTTTATCCTTCCCATCGGCCAATGGTGGTGGTCTGAGTGGGCCTTACTAGTCACCATGTTTCTGTGAACCGCACCCCACCACCATCGTAGGTCCCCAAACACAAGTCTTCTTTTTTAATTGTTTATTTATTAACGAGGGAGGTTGCTTAGGCACATTTGCCTATTTCCCAGATTTTGGAAGACGCACCCATTGAGGAATACAAGGTTTCCAATTCATCCTTTGTGAGAGGAACACGAATCAAGCCAATAATATTCTCTACTCGTTGAAATTTTTTGGGATAGCAAAGCAAGCTGTGTAACATGAACTTATTAATTAATTAGTGGCAAAATTTCATTCTGGACAGTACCCATCACAAAATGGTCCTAGCATAAGAAGTCTCCCCCTGCATATAATTTTTCCAACCACCTTTTATAAGATGTTGCATTAAGGTCTTACTTCCAATCACCATCCTAATTACTCTTCATGGTGCATCCCTAATTACATTCTTCATACAACCATAAGTACTCAAAAAGCTACTAATATATAAGTTTTGGTAAGCCGTCCCATCCAAGTAGGCTGCTAAGAGGACAAGTGTGCTTGATGCAGTGAGGACAAATCAATTTCTTGCAGTCTAAGTTGTGAAAACCAAGCTATAGTTCTAGCTATACTTGCATCAATTTGGTCATCATTATTAGTCACGATAGTGAAAGTAAGATTGAGTTACAATGTTTTACCATCATGAAAGAGAGATCTGCAGTCCGCAAGATGAGCTATGATATGATATTGATATTCAGACACCACACCGAAACGTGATTTTCTAGTATCTCAACTTTGCAACAAGACACAACTTTCAATGTCTAAAAGGCCTTAATCAATATAATTCTTGTATTAATTAAGCACATATATAAAAACATTGACTTCTTTCATTATATTCCTTCCTTTTCGTAATAAATGTCGTTTAAGTTTTTTACATATATATTAAAAATTATATTTAATAGATGCTACATAAATATAAAATTATATTATTTTTAATTAATTGTTTTCATAAGTTATTGCGCCTCTATAAATAAATAATTATTATAAAAGAGAAAAAAAATAAAATTGAAAAAAATTAATTAATATTTATAAATAATCGTAAAACATCAAATATTATGAGATAAGAATTCTAATTTAGAATGAAAAAAGTATTAAGCATCAATACTTTAAATTTTAGTCATCTATTTATACATTTTAGTGTTAAACACTTATCAAATTAGATATCAACATATACATTATGTGTTAATAGTTTAAATAATTATTATATTTTATATCTGTTTCCTGTTATAGTTATATTACGGTATTGATGTCTTTAACATAGTTTGAATTTGTGATTTATTTTTGTGTCGGATTGGATATTTGCTTGTACAATACAAAAACCACTCAACTTTAGGGAGCTGGCTCCACCTTATGGAAATTTCACATGCTTAAGAATCCTTGATTAAAGGCCGTATTTAGGACTATATGTTATTTTTGAAAGAGTCATGGTCACATTAAATAGCTTTCTTAACTACATCGGCATAATGGGTCAAAACTAGCAGATTCTCAAATCTGATTATATATGATACCTAAAATTTAGCTTAAGCTACATTCTCAAATATACATAATTTATGCATTATGTAACCATCTTAAGCTTCAATTAAGGGCGAGTAGAATCCGAAACTTGTCTTTAAATGATCCTTTTTGATTGTTAAAATATTGAAGATTTGAGTTATTGTTGAACTGAATGATATTAATAAAAACACTTAAATATCCAATAGTTGGAATTAATATGTAAGGAATCAGGACACCAAATCTTTATATGTACATCAAGCAATCTGCTTTCTTATGAAACTTTATAAAAGCTTTAATTGGGTTTTTTCTCCCCCCCTCAATTGGCGGAGTAGATAGATGGGCATGAAAATTTTGCTGTATATACGTTTCTCTTCAAAGCCAAGGTATACTGTAGCCAGACTTTATTTTTCTTGGATTTCCCTTCTCCTGTACTCAAAGTTATATCCAAAACAGTCAGTTTCTTGCCTTTAGTTTCTCCTGTACTCAAAGTTATGTCCAAAACAATCAGTTTCTTGCTTTTGCATATAAATGGGATGTGAACCTAACACTCCATATAGTGTACAGAAAACCATTGCTTGCAGGGATTCTATGCTATCTAGCTACACAACAGCCTTATATCTTCAACAATAAATCAATTATAATACCATATTCCAACTAACAAGAGAAATGATCGCCACCCTAAAATAAATAAGTTACTCAACTTCACCACCAACTTTATGGTAAATTAAATTGTTCAGTGACATATGTAAAATAAAGCAACAAAAAATTCCTTACTACATTATGAAAAAATAACTAAGCTAGCTAAATTTGGTTTATGCAGCGTATAGCTTCCGTTTTACCTAATTTTTTTCTTTTATGAATTGATGAAATTAAATTTATTGATATTGAAAATTTGAATTTTTAAAAATTCAAACTCAAAATTATAAAAGAATAACACACTCCTTTCCACTTGACCAAAAGCATCCGTTGGTGCAAGCTAAATTTGGTGATGAATTATATGCGGTCCCTTCTGATTCTGTTGATGAAATCATGCTATGAAGAGAGAAAGCAACAAATATATTTTTCCGATGGAGTCACGTAGCCAGCAGAAACTGGCCTACAAACAGAAAGTTCATTGCTGAGGGTAACCCAGAGAGAACTAATTGCTGATCTTGCTCACATGTTAAATTTTTTCCACATTTGTTTCCAAAAAAAATAAAAGTAAATATATATCTTCCAAAGTAACAAAACTAAATTAGCAAAAGTTAAAAGCTCTATGCACATCCAGCCAAAGCTAAAGCTAGAAAGATTTATGGAGTAAGGGATCCGTGACAAGCAGAATAATGGATAAATTTGTCATGGATTAGACACCAAGAAAATCATTTCTTGGTTCTTTCATGTTTCTTTTCTTTTCTTTTTTTTTTTTTTTGGGAGAGCTAATATGGCATTTGTCATCTTCTAGGGTTATCATGCGCATGCTACTCTTTTTCTTTATTATGTGAACAGCTGCCATAAATTCCTATAAAGCTAATTCCTTAAGTTAATTTATAGTCAACGTCTTCTTATGTTTCCTTTTGCAATATTGTTGTGACACTAGCATCTTTTGGCCTCTCTATTCACCAACCACCTCACTCAGAATAGTGTCTTTCAGAAAGTTAAATTAAAAGCAATAAAGAAACCGCCATTTTATTAATTAAGTCTATAGTTCATTAAAAAATTAATTTAATAAAACATCTCTGAGAATTTAACCGAAGTTGAAGAGATTCTCAGAAACACGCAAACCAACTTTAGGTTTTTTAAGTAATTTCTAATTGATCTGAAAATTTGATTCACACAATTTAATTTAAAAAATTAAAAAAAATTCAAACTCAAAATGATTTAAAATTTTTATATTAAACTCAACCTGATTCTAATCTAATTTATAACTCAATTCGATTTGTATGATCTTAATTTGATTTGAATTGATCTAATTTAGTTGAATAAGAATATTTAAATTTATTTAAAATTAAAATATTTTTTTGATAATTTACTCAACGTGTATACGCATAGCATAGGACATCATATGCCACTCAAATTTTATTTATTTAAAAGTTAAAATTATAAATAATTTAATTTTTTAATATTTATTTAATTCAATTAGATTCATTTATAATTCCACACAAACTTCACTCCAACTTAACCCTATCCGTGTATGGGAGTTGTGACGTTGCCCAATCAATTATGTGGACAATGAAAATGTCCATTACAATTAAATAACTGAAACGTTTAATGTGATTTGGCAATACAAAATATCAATCCAACTGTGCACATCAGAATTATTTTAGTATCCAAATTCAGATGTTTACAAATATGATGCTTGCCTATTAAAATGAGATTAAAAGAAAAGAAGAGATGAATTTCGATTGGAGGACATTAATACTATCACATTAATTATATATTCAATTCATGTTACACGAAAAGAACAGTAAAGGAAGGGAAAGAAGAGGAGGTTGATGAATGGGTTAATCTTCCACTTGCTAGTTGCTATTGAAAAAGCGACTGCTAGCTTAAGGCATCCAACAAAGGATTTCACATGGTGGGGTGGGCTTTCTGTCATCTCCATGCTCGCAAAATTGAAAGCTACTCATTTTCTTCTCTTCACCTAAGCCAATGGCTCTGTTCTTTTATTAGGGTGGTCCATCTACCCTTTTTTTTTTTTTTTTTCTCACCTTCCCTTAATCTCATTCCTTTTCTTCCCTATGTGAAAAGTTTATTTTTTTTTAACCCATTATATGACACCCATCTTTTACATTTGTTAATTAAAAATTAACCATTATACATACCCAAAAAAAAAAAAAAAGAATTTCATTAATATTTAAACATATTGTTGAGAATATTAAGCGAAGTTTGGTAACCTCTGGAAACACAGAGTGGCGAGTGAAACTATTAAATAATAACTTCCCCTCTAAAATACAGATTCTCTGTAGGATGTGTCGTATATTAGTCCTTTTTAACCGTAGCATGTATGTTTTTGTACAAGCAAAGGCAACCAACGATATTTATTAATAAGACATATGCCTATTCGTTTTCTTTAGCAACAATAATAATAAGAAACAGGCCTATTTGCTTAAAAAAAATCAAATTTTTTTATAATATTATTTAAATTTCACAAAATAATAAATATTATTAAAAATTAATATTTCAAATTAATTCCACATAAAAGTAATTGTCATTGTTTTTAGATAATATTATTTTATTAAATTTAAATAATATACTAAAAAATTTATAAAAAAATGATTTTTTTGGGTCAATAAATCTAAGAAATAAAATCATCCTCATTCCCCCTTAGGCCTTAGTTATAACCCCACTTGCCCCTGTAACCATGCACCCAACATCCAACAGATTCAGCAGCAACCATTTTCGGTTCTAACCAATATCAATGACAGAACTGCCCTTAACATACCCCATACCCATGAGGATACTTGTGTAAATTTGCACAACTATAATCCACATTCTGTCGTTGCTCTGCTAAATTGCCAAGACTACCGGTCAGAAGATAAGGCCACATAATGGCTAGATAGATAAATGACTCAATATGCAGCCATTGAAAATTTTCCGTTAGATTCTTCCTTCTGTAGAACATTTTATCTTATGGGTTTGTTTCATAATCATTAACAAAACACAATAAAATGAGACAGGAAGCAGAAGACCCTTCTTCATCAAGTTCCAATTTAAGGCAAGCTATTGAGGTAGTCTCTTCTTTGATATCTTTTTCTCACGGGATTAGAGTTTTTGCAGTAAAATGGCAACTCCTCAGAAACAAGCTAGAAGAGCTAAACTCAAGCCTTATCGCCATCGACATCTGCGGCCAAAACCCAATGCTCTCCGGCCTCATATCAGACATAATAATGACTTCAAACAACTGCTACGATCTTGCTAGAAGATGTGTGGATCTTTCCTACAGTGGCAAGCTATTGATGCAGAGTGATTTGGACGTAATGGCTGCAAAGATTGATGGGTTGGCCAAGAATTTATCTGGGATTTGCACTTCTGGGATTTTGACTCAAGGGCTTGCTATTGTTGTGTCTAAGCCTGGAGCCAATTCTTGCAAAGATGACATGAGGTTTTACGTTAGGGATCTGTTGACAAGAATGAAGATTGGTGATACAGAAATGAAGAGGCAAGCTTTGGTCAAGTTACATGAGGTTGTGGTGGAGGATGAGAGGTATGTTAAGGTGATTCTTGAAATTGGTGACATTGTTCATGTTTTGGTTAGTTTTCTTGACTCACCTGAAATTGGAATTCAAGAAGAGGCGGTTAAGGTTGTGTCTGTGGTTTCTGGGTTTGATTCTTGCAAGTCTGTATTGATTGGATCTGGGGTTATAGGCCCATTGGTTAGAGTCTTGGAAAGTGGCAGTGAATTGGGTAAAGAGGCTGCTGCTAGGAGTTTGCAGAAATTGACTCTGAATTCTGATAATGCTTGGTCAGTCTCGGCTCATGGTGGTGTCACAGCTCTTCTAAAGATATGTGACATTAGTGATTCTAGAGCAGAACTTATTGGCCCAGCTTGTGGGGTATTGAGAAATCTTGTTAACGTTGAAGAAATAAAAAGATTTATGATTGAAGAAGGTGCTGTTTCTAAATTTATCAAGCTTGCAAGGTCAAGAGATGAAGCTGTGCAGACAACTTCAATTGAGTTCCTTCAAAATATTGCTTGTGGAGATGAATCAGTTAGGCAATTGGTAGTTAGAGAAGGTGGAGTTCGCGCGTTAATACACCTTCTTGATCCGAAAATTGCATATAGTTACAAGTCTCGAGAGATAGCGTTAAGGGCAATTGAGAATTTATGCTTCTCTTCGAAAAATTGTGTTAGTATTTTGATGAACTATGGGTTTATTGATCAGCTGCTTTTCTTTCTTAGAAATGGAGATGTTTCAGTCCAAGAATTGGCACTAAAAGTGGCATCTCGGCTATCTGGAACATCAGAGGAGGCTAAGAAAGCAATGGGGGATGCTGGTTTTATGTCTGTGTTTATTAGATTTCTTGATGCAAAATCATTTGAAGTTAGAGAAATGGCATCTGAGGCACTCGCTAGTATGGTTTCAGTGCCTAAAAATCGAAAGCGATTCGTGCAGGATGATCGAAATATCGCCTTTCTTCTTCAATTGCTTGATCAAGAAGAGGCAAATTCAGCAGGTAACAAAAAGTTCTTGATATCCATATTGATTTCATTGACAAGTAGCGGTAGTGGAAGAAGAAAGATTGTCAATTCTGGTTATTTAAAGAACATTGAGAAACTAGCAGAAGCTGAAGTTTCTTCGGATGCTAAAAGGCTTGTCAGGAAGTTATCTGCAAACAGATTTCGTAGTATGTTGAGCGGATTATGGCATTCTTGAAATCTATTTCTTTTTCTTTTTTTTTTCACTGTATATTTACTTGAGTGGACTTTAAAGCTACATATAAGTGGTATCAAAGTTTTGAACTTTGTAATTGCTCTTTGCTTAAATTGTAACTATATTTAATTGGTAGTGGAAAAGTGCCATAGATTCTATAGAACATATGCAGCATTGTTTATTACAGTTATTATTGTTGCATTTTTTAATAGAATGAAACACAAAACAAAATGTAAAATACAGTTATTAGTTTAATTAACTTAATCTGGAGATAGAGGATAATCCAAAAAGGCAATTTGTTTTTGTATGGATGTTTGTACGAGCACATGGGAAACCGATGAAATCCAGAGAGGCATCTGAATAGTGGCAATCAAGCTCTTGCCCACCTATCCATTATGGATACAACTAAAGATAGTGATAGATGAAGTTTCTTGCTGTATTTCCTTGTCTTTTCCTTTTTTTTTTTTTCCTGAACCTTATGCCATGTCTTTGCCGTGGTTTTTTTTTATACTGTTGATAATGAGACCTGGTTTGATGTTTTCGTCTTTTGCTACAATTATTAGTCCATAATTAAGCACGTATCTGAAGATCGCCACAGCTTACCTACTTGAGTCATGATTTAGGCAGTTAAGCCACAAAATTTTGTGATAAGTATTAATTGCCTTTTACCAAATTGAAAAGGTTATTATATTAGTCAAGAATTTCGATTTAATGGTACTGAAATCATGATTTCTAATCCTCTGTAAGATTTTGAATTCCCGTCTTAATCAGCTTGTATTTTTTTTTTTCTTAAAAAAAAAAATCAGCATAATATGAGAGTGAAAATATACAGAATTAAATACCATTATATTCTTGAAATTTATTCTAATACAATATTTAATTCTTGTATTTTTAAAAATATTATTGACTTTCTTTATTTTATTCCATTAGAACTCGAGGTCTTTCATCTAAAAAAAAAATATTTTGCATCAATCTAAATTTAATAAATAAAAACATTATTATAGACAAAAAGAGGATGTAATTTTCAATTAGAGAATAAATAGTTCGTAATTTTCAAATAACAAAAATCATGCTGTTAATAATTATTAAAATACATAGACTAAAAAGTTAATCATTTTTAAATTACAATAACTGGATGGTTGCTACATTAAATTTGAATAGACAAAAAATTCCCTTTTAAATAGAAAGATCTCAAAATTTAATAGAGATAAAATAAAAAATTAATAATACATTTTTAAGAATAGCAAATAAAATATTAGAATAAAACTTAAAGCTATGTTGGTATTTAACCCAAACATATATTTGTATGGTATATAGAACGAGGCGGTAATAGAATTGGCCTAATTATTGTAGGGCATAGAATATAGAGTTTTGATAGTTTTGGGCCTTTGGGGCAACAAACTGGGAAGATGATAAGGGCAGTACTGTACCACTGACCCTGGATTTGACTATTGACAGTTTGTTAGTGTTATGAAACCAAACATTAAATTTCACATGCTTCCACAGTACCGAAAAAATGAAAGAATTTTCATTTCATGTGGGTAAGGAAGATGTGACATATAATCTGTTAAGAGCTAACACAATTCATATGAACAATCTTGTCGTCCTCATTTCACTGATATTTGCAAATGAAGTGGGTCCTTAAGCTGGGCTAGTGTCCAACAGCTTGCCTCTCAGAATATCTAATATATAATATCTTCGTTTCAAATTAAATATTATTTTAATAAAAAATTATTATCTTATAATATATGATATTTTATAATTATTTATAAATATTAATTATTTTTTAAAATTTTATTATTATTATTTTTATAATAATTATTTTTGTGTCAATTATATAATAATTTATAAAAAAATTAATTAAAAATAATATAATCTTTTATGTAATAATATTTATTATATATATGTCTTAATATATATGCAAAAACTTTAGATGACATTTATTATAAAACAAAGAAAGGATTTGATTGGGATTTGGGCCTTGTTCCTCAAATTTATATGGAGAATGGAACATCAGCAAGGATCCTTAGATTTACGTAAACATATTATCAACTGTCAAAAAAAAAAAAAAATTGCCAAGGATCTAATGAATATTTTTAAAAGGGGAGAGATATCCTACATAAGGGCAACGGGTAACCCTATAGCCCACAAATGTTAGCATATTTGGGTTTCTCATGTTAACTCTGCCTTATTGGGCTCAGGCCCGTTTATTGAAGTTTATTTCTATTTCAGTATCTTACACTAATCATGTCCGAGGCTTGTCTGATTAACTGTCCGTTCTCCAATAATGTCGAGTTGTCCTTGAATGCATAGTTTATATATTTTATCTATCGATCAATCTGAACCTTTTCCAAAAAAAAGAAAAAAAGAAAAAAAAAAAAACCTCCCACACACAAAATTGGGATCTTCTCTCTACTTTTTAAGTGAGTCTCATCTGTATGTGAATGTAATATAAACTATTTTCTTGCGAGAATAAATTTTCTTACACTAATTAATAATGTATTAGTGTTTTTACAATTTTAAAAATTAATATATTCATAAACTTATTCAATAATTATGAATAACTATTTTATATATTATTATATTGTTAAGTAAATATATAAAGTGATCATATATATTTAGTGTAGACGATTTTTTTTTTTTTTTTGCTTCCTTGTGAATCATATTTATCTAATAAATTTGTTATGAGATTCACTCTCCATATTTTTAATCAGATCTCATATATTTATAAATGCAAAATAAATTACTTTATTGAATTCGGTTCACCTAATAAATTTCTCCTCAATGCTAAAACAGTTAAAAAACATTATTAAAGTTCTATTGTTGTACTTTCCTGGTTTATTCTCATGCAAAACAAAATTTGTAAATTTAAATATACTTTTTTTATCATATTATTTATTTTCATAATAAAAATAAGATTCTTAGAATATAATTCTATAAATGATTTTTTTTTAAAAAAAAAAACCACAATATGTTGTGAATTGGTTTAGGTGGGCTTGGAATTTTCCATTGTTGGTCAAAATTGAACGATGAAGAAATCGTCCGCGTGCCAGTGAAAGCTACTGCAGGGCCTATTGGAAGTGGGAAATGGCCCGCATTCGTTTAGTCCCACTAAATTTTCTAATTCAAGCTTTTAAGGGCTTACATTCTTATATGTCTTTGTACTTAGTGCTACTGCCAACGTGAAGATCATGAACTCTCTTTTGGTGTTCAAGATCAAGAAAGGGCTAATTGGTTGGTTTTCAAGTATTTGGGATGATATCACCACCTTTGTTTACTCATTTCTTCTATTTCTGATCAGATTGGCTCTCTCTTAATTCGAATCCAACTTTAGATATCAATAACTGTTTCTACTTGTTAATTTCAACTGCCATTTTGATAACTTACTCTTCATATTGCTAATTTTAAACATGTCTAGTCTTGTTATAACCATGTGTACAAGACTTTTCGTGGTCCATGTCAACAATATATATATATATTTTTTTTACTCATGACTAGTGTAGAGTATTTACAAAAGAAAAATATCTCAATTATTAATATAAATTTGATTTTCAATGTAATTAATTTTACTTTATTATGAACATTGTTAGATAATTTTTATCTTTATCGATTGTGAAAATTCTCATTAGATATAATATTATAACTCATTATAGGCTAAATTTTATATGATCAGATGAATCAAATCCGAAAAACAATGATCAATAATTTATCATTACTAAATCATAAAACAATCACTCTCAAATTACAAAACTCTCAAATAACATTATAAGAAAATAAAATATATTAACTTTATTAAGGATTTTTTAAAAATCATTGCGGTTGAAATATTGTAACAGTAATCCGAAATCAATAAACATAAGATCAGTCTCAAAACTGCGGTGTGTTATTAGGGAAGAAAGGAAACTTAAAATAGAGGTAGACTTATCCTCACTTTAAACCTAATCGTCAACGTTACCTGCAATGACCGGCAACTATGATTTCGATCTTTTTATTTCCATAAAAAAAATTGAATAAAAATATATGACAGGTGCAATAATCTGGAACTTGATTGAGCAGAGAGTCCATTTGATGGATTGTCAACAAGAAAAATCATTTGATGGGCCCTTAAAATTGATAATTGAACCCCAATTTTCTTCAGCCCCATTAGAGTCAGCGCCAAAATTGCTATCAGCTTCAGAATAGACAATACATCAGACTCGGACTTCTTCAAGTTTTGTGGATGCCCAAAAGCATCGTCTAACTATCATTTTTATATGGTCCTCTTGCATATAGTGCTTTCAGAATTTAGCTCTGTCAATAAATGATAAAATTAAAAATTAATCAGTAATTTGATTGAATAAAATTAATAAATTAATAAAAATTAGTAAATCAGATTAAATTGATCTAAACTTAAAATTAAGTTGTTTTATAAATGATTAAAATTTTTTAAATTATATTTTTTACTTAAAATTTGAATTTACAAAATGTTTTCAATTTTTTATCATATTGTATTATTTTAAAATTTTAAGAATTTTTTATAATTTTATTTTTTAAAAATAATATTTCATTAAATCAAATTAATTGAAGTGATCAAACTGCTTATCCAACGAATTTAACAATCAATTCAGTATTAAAAAACATTACTTTTATCAGCTTTCTAGAGCATTTTGTTCCCCCTTTTAATCCTTGACTATTTATTCATCTAGCCACTTTAATTGCTATTTGCTATGTAATCATTCCCACCATGATCCCTATTCAAACCAATAAATAGTTCACTGTGATTCATCAGTCACATAGCTTTTTTTTTATTTTTTTTTACAAAAAAAAAAAATTGTAGTAAAGGGTTTATGTAATTTGTCGAGTACATCCTCTCTCCAAGTGAATTCAAACAAACAATTTAACATATTTATAAGTGCCATGACACAACGTTGTTTGCTATCTTTCTTTCCATGATTTTGGGTTTCATTTTTTTGTTCATATGCATTATGTCATGTTCAAAGTACAGGAGATACTCTTATCTTCCTTCGTCCTTAATTCTGTTCAATTCTAACCTATTGTATTTGGTAAGGTAGATATTCATTGCATCTCATGACCATTTTGATAAATGCAATCGTAATACTATATGCTTTGTTTTACTCGCTCATTTAATTTTAATATATTGGATCATACAATCTTAATTGCTATATCTAGAAAATGACCCTACAGATTTTGAGTTCGATAGGTACATTTCCGACTACCTGGCTGCTAATGATCATAAATTTTCTCAGGAAAAAGATAGGGGAAGAAAGGTCAGATAGTAAGCTTTTAACGTGACAGGAAGCTAAACTGAAATTCATTTGCTATCAGAAGATTGAAAATGAGAATGGTGCAACTTGGTAGTTACTGAAACTGAGCCCTCCTTCTGTTTGATCCGCTAGTGCCTAAAAACATGTGAAAACAAAGCTTTTTGTGTGACGATGACATATCATGGATAATTGGATGGACTTTTTCAGATTGAAGCCGTCATCTTCACCATCTAGTATGGGGTTATAAGATAATAACTTTTTAGCCCTTTGCTTGGACATGGTTAACCTTCCTATCGCTAGTTGGTGGATTTTCCACCAATTAGTCTTGGTGTATCCAGACTCTAACATTAATTTTTTTTTTTGGTCAAGAAAAGGACAAATAAATTACTTAAATTCCAGACTCTAATACTATTGAGTTACAGCTTATTGATGATTATATAAATTAGAAAATGTTTATTTGTCAAGGACTAGCTAGAGTCTTTATGTGTCTTTATCAACAAGTGTAATGAATCATTATTTTTTCAGTTATGGATTTCATTAGATTTTTAACTAGTTTCCCCTTCTAAATCTTTTTTTTCCCCTTTCTTGATCTATTGTGATTCATAGTTGGCTTCTTTAAGTTGCTTAAGGATTATGGCAGATTAATATATTGCCACTAAGAATTTATTCGGTCATATTTGATTCAAAATTTAGTCTCTTCTAGTTCTTGCCCACTTGCTAGTTTAATGCAGAATCTTTACAACTTGTTATCTGCCATAGTTAAAAAAAATAATAAAAAAAAAACCAAAAAAACACAAATTGAATTGAAGTGATATAAGATAAAAATCCCCGACTCCATCATATGACTTGAAAAGGCGAAAATTCAGTTATTCTAGTACCTACTTGCTTCAATTAAACAAAATCAGGGTCAAGTGAAGTGGACAAAGACGCATAATTGGACTTACCTGTCACATAAAAAAATGCATTCACTATACCAATGGCAGGATCAAGGAAGCTGCCTGTGTGAATATTATTACTTATTTGGGTTCTTTTCGAACAAAAAATTCCTGTGATCCACCCATTTAATAAATGACCAAACATTAATGCCCCCTGTATGGTCTTCCTCTCCAATCCCTCTTGCTTACTGGTATTGTCAATTTTGAATGTCAACACCCATGTTATAAATTTCCTAGATTGAGTTATTCGACCCAATTACTCATAAATTTAGTGATGAGCAAGACTCTTGAGCATGATTTGATATCCTTTTCTGGGCCCTACATTGCCCTAAAACCATACCAGCCAAAAAGCATGTGGAATTGAATTCCAAAGAATGGTAAATCTTGGTGGCTAATTTGTACACATACGTGCAAAGCTAGTTGGTAGAACCCAACCATCACAATATTACAGTTTGGCCATTTTGGGCACTAATTAAATGAGCCATATATGGTTTCCCAAAGCTATTCAATAGAGTACAGAGAGTCCTAACCCCAAAAAAAAAAAAAGTAATAATAATAAAAATGGCAGGAATGTTTTGGGTTGTCTTGTTCTGTTGCAGTTATTGTTGTGCCAAAAACATTGAAACAAAGGATCTGATTAAGATACTGATTGGCTTAAGGAGTTAAAAACAAAGTGAGTATTTAAATGTTTAGGTAATTTGGTTGATTTTTCTATAGGGGACATGAAAAACCGACTTTAACTCGTGAAAGAATCAACTATTTTTGTTGCATCTATCCCCCATAAAAAAAAAAAAAAAGTCATTCATTTCATACCACAAATAGCTCATCAATTTGATGTGTGTATGGCATTTCCTTATCCCGTGAAGAAATTGACACCATATTTAAATAAATATAAAAATTAGTTAATAAAATTAAAAAGCATCCCTTAAGTTTTGGTATTCAAGGCAAATCAACAATTAAATACTATATATATATATATATATATAGAGAGAGAGAGAGAGAGAGAGTAATAAATTTGTTTTAAATATCAAAGGGTACTACAGAAATTGCACAAAATATTAATATGCCCACGAATATTAAACAATGACACTATATTATGCATGCTAGTCTAACTTGATTAGCAACGTAATCAGAATAAAAACAAGTACCTGGCTGGATAACCTTCAAAATCAGCTGTCAATAATCACAAACCATCAAAATTAAACAATAATAAATAAGAAAGAAAACATATGACGAGAATGATATATGATTAGAATAAACAAAGTGAAAGTTGTCACGCTAAAACGATTGAATAAATTATTTATTTGAAGGGCTGAAAATCGCAAACTAAGTGTGTATTCAACGGCTTTAAAATTAAAGTTGAAAATAATATTGTTATTATTTAGGAAGTGATTTAAATTTGATTGTTTAGAAAAAAGGGGAAAAATAAAAAATAAAAAGGAGGGGAGGGGCCAAGAGCCCAACTAGCAACCAGCAAACGAGACGTCAACGCATGTGTAGACGGACACAACAAAAAGAGTTAATGCGTTCATATTCATGATTGTGATTTCCCAAGCGAAAAAGATCTCACGTATTGTTGATTTTTCTTTTTTTATTTTATGAGACATTATCAGATAAATGCTGTGTATCAAAAAAAATTAAAGTAGTGAATGTCTTATAAAAATACAAAATTTATCTTTATATTTTTAAACGAATTATATATATATATATATATATATATATGAGTATGAAATTCATTATTATCTTATGAATCCAATTTATTTAATTTTTTATATTTTATAAATTATAAGAAAATCTTTTTCATCTAATTTTAAGGTTCAAATCTTTAAGTTTATATTGATTATTACTTCAATTTTTTTAATCAGAGATTGATTTGAACCTAGCTTGAAAAAACAATCTAATTTGAATTGGAAATTATGAAACTTAAATTAAAAATAAATAGATAAATCAGAGAAAAGCAAGAACACCGCAAAGCCATAAAATTATTTTTTTGGAAAAATGACAGCTGAGATCACGTGCATAGAGATATATACAAATAAAGGGTTAAATCAAGCAAAGCCTATCTTATTTCTAGATGGATTCTTTATTGCTTGGCCTTGGACACCCCAACTCAATCTTCGTGTTCCTTCTACTTTTTTTCCACACTAGCCATTATCTTCTCTTTTTTTTTTTTTTTCTTTTCTTTTATGATATTTATTTTTTAAAATAAAAAATATTTTTATTCATACAATCTAAAATATCCATATGAAATCAATCATTAACATTATAATAATTAATACATTAATTCATTTTTAAATGAATCTGTTTTTATTATAAATTTTTTTGATAATTTTATAATTTTATCACTGATAGAGATTTTATCAAATATGATACTACACTGCAACGTAAATTAAAATTTATATAATATTTGAAAATATATTTAAAATACAATATCCAATAATATATATTTATATTATTAAACAATAAATCTCAAATCATCAGAACTATTAAAAAAGAAAATAAAAACTCTCATAAAAAAGATAAAATAATAAACTTAAATAAAAACTCCTACAAGAAGAAATAAAAACTATCACAAGAAATAAAAACTATCACAACAGATATAAAATAACAAATTTAAATAAAATGCTCAAAATAGAGATAAAGTAAAAAATAATAATATGAGGTAAAATTTTATTTTATTAAGAAATAAATTAAAGAATAGAAAATGAATTTATCAAAGGTATAATACTTTAAAAAAGAAAAAATATTTTTAAATAAAATAAGATTATTACTCAAATTTCCACTAGCTTGAGAAGAAAAAATTTATTTTTTTACGGTATTTATGGTAATGATAATTTGAATTAATTCACCTATTTTGAGATTAAAATTCTTTATATGCTCTCATATTGATTTAATATATTTAAAATATTTATTATATCCTTCGTCTTATTTTACTTTTAGTTTACTCTATTTTAAATAAATATCATAAATATTATTACCAACTCATATTTTTATTTTAACTTTCTTTGTATATCCTTTATTAATGAATTTAGTTTTGTATTTATATCTCTTTATTTTTTCAAAAAAATATAAAAATGCTATTCTTAATTTCATATTTTTACATGGAATAAGTAAAGAGTATATTAAAAATCTATATTAAAAATCAATATTATATATTTTTTATAAAATTCACATATAATTTGAGACATCTCAAAATGAAATATTGCATTATTACATTGTGTCAAAGAAAGTAATTCTAACTAGTTCTATTAAGAATTAAATTCAAAAATTTATAAATCCCTTGATTACATGAATTAGTCATAAAATTTATGTTCCTTGTTTTCTTTAAAATAAAGGGAATTTAATTATCAGATTCTCAAGAAAAAATAACTTAAAATATTAAATTCTAATGTTTAATTTATATAAGAAAGCTATATTCAAAAAAAAAAAAAAATTTCTAAATCTATAAACCTAGTATTTTTCTATCTCAATGAATTAGAAAACTACCTTTTCATAGTTATTAAAAAGTATATAAATTTTTATAGATAAATACATTCTCACTTAATGTAATAGATATACATATATATCTTTTATATGTACTTTTATTTACTGAACTAAAATATATATATATATATATATATATATATATATATTTGTTTAACACAACTCTAATCAAAATAAAAAATATTGATCATCATTCAATTTTAGTTCAAATAATTATTGAACTATAAAAAGTTGCAGTCTCTTATTAGTGTATTAAATAGTTGGATAATTTTAAAATTTTCTTGAAGTTTTATTTTTATAGACTATGTTCTTTAATCATTAATATATTATATTTATTAAGTACTTTTTTCTAAGAGAATAAAAATTAATATTTTGAATAGTGTTCACATTTCATATTATATTATCACTATGATAAATTTACAATTATTTGTTACTTTGAATAATATTCATATTTCACGTTGAATTAATCACTACGATAAATTTTATTGCATCGGATTTTTTATATATGTATTAAATAAATGTAATTGCATTAGGAACATGACAGTAATCTAAATTAATTTTTTCAACTTTTCTATATACAAATCAAACAAATTAATTTTGAATTCTCAAAAAATTAAATATGAGATGGAATAACTTTACATTGTTATATAATATTCCATGGGACCCATTTAAACATTAACCATAGTTGAGTTAATAAGAGAATCGTTTTCGGCTTTCTATTGATAATAAAAATTAAACAGTGGCTAGAAAAATGGGCTCAAACATATAAGGTCTATGGTTGTTAGGAACATAGTGTCCCCGTTGAATGACAGTTGGACTCGAAGAATTTTTTATTTAATGGGATGGGACCCGACTAAAAACTTAAGTTGATGATAGAGAAAGTTGACTGTTAATTAAGTAGTATGAACAATTGATTTATATTCTATACATTGCCAAACATATAATATTTATGATTAAATTGTTGGTTAATATAACAAAAAAAAAATTGTCAAACATTTTTAATTGTCTGTAAATTCTCAAAGAAAGGGAATGCATGTCCACTAGACTTAGCTGGAAGTCCTTGTCCTGTGTCTTGTTGCATGCCATGGTTTAAGCTGAGAAAATATGGGGACAGAATCTTGTTTGGAGTTGAAGTATATACGATATACGAATGAATTAATTTATGCATGTACGTAGTAGTATTATATTATTGATTGACTTTTTATCATTATCTGGGCTTGATTCCACTTTAAATTCCATATATGCGTCCAGCTTTCTCCCTTATCCCTGGATCCCTTGTGGACCTCTGTATCGCTTGTGGCAGCAATAAATATTTTGTGTTTGAATTCAATAAGGGTGAAGGGAAAGGGCTAAAGTATCAAAACAAAAACAAATCTCTAAATTTGCTTGATGATAAAATGAATTTTTCTTTAAATTTATTTTTAAATTTATATTATTTCGTCATAAAAAAATTTTTTTTTCGAAATTTTTTTCGATTTTATATTATTTCATCATAAACGTTTAAAATACTTGTTGAAAAAAGTGTTTGTGTTATAACACAATTTTAAAAAATTAGATTTATATATACTTTGATACAAACACAATTTTTCCTAAATTTATAAATTTTTAAATCTTTAAATCCCAAAAATACAGTTTTATTTTTACAATAAAATTTTATTAATTAAAGAATACGAAAGAGTGATATTTTCGTAGAATAATAATTCTGTTTGTTCATCCAATTGAATCATATATGGAGAAGTGTAATAATATGTAAAAATATTGCTAAAAATTTTATTTTATAATTTAATAAATTATATTTTAAACAATATTTTAAAAATAGTAAAATATTTACCTTTGGAAAGATTTTTGTAGGTTGAAAAGCCTCTACAAAAGTATGGACAAGCTAAAAATTCTCTCTATTAAGTTTTGTGATGAAATAATATAATATTAAAAAAATTTTGATAAAAAAGAAATTTTATGAAAAAATAATATAAAATTAAAGATAAATTTAATAAAATAATATAAATTTGAGTAATAAATTTAATAAAAAATTTATTATATCTTTTATTGTGAGTTTCATATAAATTTAAAAGTTTATTGCAGGTTGGAATTTGCAGCATTTTCAATGGATGCTCATCTCTGGTTCGACCTATTCTATTCTACTCACCAATTTGCAGGCTCTTCGTTAAATGGGAACACATAAGTCATCAATGGAAGGAATTTTTTTTTTAAAAAAAATAAATGCGCATCAAAGGCAAAAAGACGATGGGGAAATGGGTGTGGTCCTCAGTTTTTAATTCTCTCGGTGGAGAAACAAGGTTTCTGGCGTGTCCATTAATTCCTTAATAGTTGAGGAGTTAACGATGACCTCTTTTTGTCCAAAAGATAAAGATTTCATTCACCGTCACCGCCCGCCGAACTTAATTGAATAATTGACGTAAAATTCATTTATTTATTTTTATTATTCTTTTACAACATTATCATATTTACAGTTATTGGGTTATTATACTAATATGCTTAACAATTTAGTATTTTTATTTATAATAGAATATAATAAACATATTATTATAGATAAACAATAATTTTAAATTATTTTCAATCTGTATAATTTATTTTTGACTCATAAGATTTTAGAATGAAAATTTTATTCAAATTTCTCATTTTAAAATTTATCCATATATTTTGTGAGATATTTCCTAGTTTTGTATTTTATATAGTGTACGAAATAATATATATTTTTTCTATTTATACATCAAATTATCTCGAAAAAGAAGTTGTGCACCAAATTAATACGCAGGTGGAGGCGTGAGGACACAAAATAAAAGCAGGCGGCGGTGTAATTTGTGTGGCATGGAATCAGTTTTCATGCAAAGTGTTAAGCAGTGACGTATCATAGAGGGACCCATCAAATCTCGTAAAAGTTATGCAGACCCGATCGATAACTGACTTTACATACACTAGACAAACTCCGAAGTCCGCTGGATCTGGGATGCTGCTTCTCCTGGCGTAAATTTTATCAATAGTTCCGCCCACATATCACTAATGCATTTAGTTATCTGTAAAGTTCAATTTATCACTTAAAAAGGGGTAATTTGCATAAACAATTTTTATTTTTACTTTTATATCAAAATAATATATTTTTTAATTTTTAAATGTATATACTTCCATTTTTCATATTATTCATAGTCTCATATTGGATTCAATTAGATTTGATATTTGACATAACACTCTAAACTTTTATATTTATATAAATGACATTTATATAAAAAAAAGGCAATTAGCATCAAAATTTTGTACTTTTATTTTTGTATCTAAATAATCCAATTCAATTAAATAGTTTTTTTAAAATTATTTACTTATTTAATTATACATGTACTTGGTAATTACTTAAATTAAATAATTTTTTAAATTATTTAATTTAAAATTAAGAATAACACGACTCGAAATCCAAAAATTATTTAAAATTTTTTCTACATATTAATCTAATTCATGATCTAAAATTGATTCATTTCAAATTCATATGATCTAATCTACTTGTTGACTTCAATTTCATTTCATATATGTATATATACTTGATATAGACAAAAACCTTCTAAAATTTATGTATATATTAAGATAAATATTAAATGGTTGAATTTTGAAATTATAGGCTGATGCTATTTTATTATCTTTAGAATTGATATCCTTATGGATAAGAAGGAAAATTTTCCCTTTATATGTTTGGAAGTGTCATTATCAATTATAACTATTTCTTTACTTTTATAGTGATATATAATTTTTTAAAGAAAAAAATTAAGTTTATGTTACAATTTTTTAATACCAAAGTCACATATTCTCTATAATTAAATATTGATAAAATTATTTTTATCTCATATAAGATAAAATTATTATTTATATTTTAAAAAGTATTTTCTTTGGCTAATACTAATATATATTATTTTTTTGAAAAGAATAAAATAAATTTACTAGTAAAACTAGAAAATATAAAATCACATGCAAAATTGAAATAGTTCTTATGATTGAATTTACATAAAAAAAAATAAGAATACAAATGATGAAATCAACCTGTAAAATAAACGAAAGAAATTTACTCACACATTTATATTCAAAAATAAAAAATTGAAAATAAAAATAAGTTATGCGTCTTTTAAGTTTATACAATTAACAAAAATATGATTTTTATTGAGGTACATATATGCTTATGAATATTAAAATAAAAAAATGTTGTTAAAATAAGTGTGCAGAAAAAATTGAAGGTTGGAGAATGAATTTCCTTTTTTTTTTGAACATATAGAATAGTGATCTCATTCTGTTATCTTATAGTTATAGACTAGTACCATAATTTAGTTTACTGATTGTCAGCTAGTTTAGTACCATAATTTGGTAAGGTCTGCCTCATTACTTGGACAGGTGACACAGATATGCACTAATGAAAATATATTTTTTTTAATTAATGATTGAGTATTTATTTCCTAATATATTCTTATACAAATTGAAAAACCATATTTCTCGCTATAGTTTTCTCCTTTGGCTACTTTTGAAAGAAAAGCTAAGGATAGAAGATAAATTAACGATGTGGAATGTGATTTTAGATGATAAGTACGTTTTCTGCAATGCTATTTTTTAAATAATTTTCATTTATTCTATAATAATAAATAATATATGTAGTCAAAATAAAAAGTTAGCAAATTTTTAAGAGTCATCATTTTAAGTTTTATTTTTTTAATTTTTTGAAGTTAATTTTAACATGTCTGGTTACTGAAATTAATTTTTTTTTATACGTTTAACAATGTAATTGACATCAAGATGATATATATACATTTAAATAAATTTTAGATGGATAAAAAAATAATATTAATCTATATGTAAATTAAAGATATTTGAAACTTAGAGATTTTAATTTTATAAATTTATCTGATTTTTTTTTACTTGTATGAAATTATGAATATCAATTTTATATGAATATAAATTATTTTAAAAATTAAAGGAATGTTTATAAACTCTTTTTAGAATTAGTGATTTTTAATTTTTTTTATCTCATATACAAAATATTTTTTCTATATTGTTTATTGTATACATATTAAAATTAACTATTCAACTTTCAATATTCAGTAATATTAATTTAATTAAATATATGATAATTAATTTAATAATGAATATTTAATAATTACATTAACATTAATTATCAATAATATATGATAAAAATAACAGATTTTCTAAAATTCTAAAAGAAATAGAAAATGAAATGCTATGGTGGTTATAATTACTTCAATATTAATTGTTATCAATATATGATAAAATTTAAAATTAAAAAATTAAAAAAATAGAATGATATTGTAATCATTGAGAATTTTAGTAGACTTTTAAAATATATAAAATTCAGATGATGTATCAACTAAAGAAAATGACGTTTCTCCATGCTTTAGATATGTATATATTTTATGGCTGGTTTATCAAGTATAATTAGATGGGAATTAGATATGAAGAATATAAATTTCACTTGAAAATTAAGAAAGAGGTACACTTCTTGGTGGTTATTATTATTCCTCAAGGGAAAAGTTAAGTAAAAAATAAAAATTATTAGATGCTGAAAAATTTAAAAAAAAAAAAGGCGAGGTTAACTTTTCACCTTTTTTCTTTTGTTTATTTCTTTTCCTCCGACTTAGTTAATTTCATTTCTTCCTCCTGCTTTTTGTCAGCGGGAAGCTTCCATGAAATGTTTCTTGCAGCTTTTGAAAAAAAAAAAAAAACTAAGGACCGTTTGTTCGTCATTATTTGTTTTTTTATCTTACTCTCAGATGAAAAAAAATTATTTAGGATAATAATTTTAATTGACTTGATTATGATAAGATAGATAATATTTGATACGTTTATTAATTAGATCGCATAATTTTTTTTAATTCAGATCTGTCCGTTGACGAAAAAATTTATCTAATTTTGATTCGATGTGTTATATATATATATATATATATATATTTGATTTAAATATATTTAATCTATTAAACATATGAAAAAATAAATACAAATTAAAAAATAATATTGGAATCAATTTTAGTAAATGTAATATATTTTAAAAAGTAGGCAAATAAAAAAAAACGTTATTCAAATAATGCCCATGCAATATGATCCATCCCATCTCGACATTTGATCAGGTAATGGATCGGATATAATCGGGTGTAAATTTTATGAAATTTAATCCGTTGCCATCCCTAATCTCCCATGAAAAAATTATAGCGATAAATATTTTGTTAGATGGATTTATTTTTGCTGGTAAGTGGGTGTAAATTAGAGGTTAGGTATGATTATTTTAGCCATTTTGATGACAGACGCGTTTCTCATCCTGAGCTAAATGAGAAGCCTTCATCTTGTCACTATTCAAATTTCTTTTCTTACATGAGAAGGCAACCTCTACATTAAGCTCAATGTCTGCATAATTAAAATTAAACAAACAATTAATTAGTTAAATTAAGTTAATACACTTATTAGAAAAGAAAAGAAAAATAAAGGTGAAAGAAATATCATTTTTATGAAGTTATTTTTTTAAAAAAATGAATATCTATTACTAAAACGACACTTTAGAAAATTTATGAAAGAAAAAAAGTAGATTGATGGCCATTGATATTAAACTGTCACGAGTCAACCGTGCAAAAGAATATAAATGAACTCAAGAGGGTTAAAATATCCACAGTCACTTTGGCACTTTGATATTTCGATTATAAATATTGTTTGAGATTAAAGCGAGTTTTTATATAAGAATTAGAGGATTGGAGAATAATGGGAGAAATTTTTAGCCTTATTTGTATTGTTGAGGTATTTTCTTATACATGTGAATAATAGTCATTAGGGATTTGCAGAATTTAATTGCTCTATAATTACGTGGTCTTTAAAAATTAAGAAATTAAATGCGCCTTTAATCTTTCTAACGTTATTGTTTGTTACTTTGAATTTGCCATTGATGAAGTTGATATAACATATATCCGTTCATGGGATGTTCAGATATATGAAGCTATCATAGATGATAAAATTTTCAATTTAATAATGCAAAATATACATAAAAATATTTGATGGGTAAGTGAATTTTTTTACTTTAAATTAAACAAATAAATCATTCAGATTGAATGAAAAGTTAATTAGGATGATCCAGCAAATATAGAGGGAGAGAGAGAGAGAGAGAGAGAGGTGATCAAGGAAACCAAACATTAATTTGACGAAGAAGATGAAGGAAGAATGAATAAAAAATTGACCGCATAATTGGATTTTCCTGTTCTGTAGCGACATATAATAATCATTCGGTTACTATTGAAAGGAGAACGCGGTTCTACAAATTTGGTTCGGCTCTCCGACACAGATTAATTAATTATCACTGTATTAAGTTGTTTGGACCGACCAAAAACGAGATTATATTGGTATTGAATAAAATTCAAAAATTTCTCACAGTATCAATTAAAAAGAAAAAGAATCCGTGCAATATTTTTAATTGGTTATGGAAATAAACCTATACATCTATCTACTCAAAATTTTACTAGTACAAGTTTTGTTGTTTGAAGAAAATTTATATTTCAATTTTATCGTTGAAAATAATAAAATTGTTTGATATAAAAAAACATTTTATATTTCAGTGTAGGCTGAAATTAATTTTAATCCACTTAATATATTTTAAAGATGTCAATTTAACTATATGTTCTTTTGAGAAATTAATTTAAATTTACGATAAAAAGAAAAATTAAAATATTTATATTCAGTTTTTATTTTCTTAATTTTAAAATCTAGTATAAGAAAAATTTTAATTTTTTAGCCAAAATGGGAAAAGAAAAGAAAAAAGAAAGAAAGTGGATTTGGCCTCTCCAAATTCGCTTTCACCTAAATGAAATGTCTGTGCCCATCTTCGGGCAGCAGAGATATGTGATATAGCCGTTTTGGTAAAGCTGCTAAGGCAGCTATTCACATGATGAATCTTAATAATTCAAGAAAATTATTTCACCTTGAGGCTCGCTAGCTTGCTAGTCATTCCTAGTTCCTTTTTTTCTTTGAGAAAAATATGAATTTTATTTATAAAATTAATTAATTATGTAACTTAATTTATAAATACAACGATAATAACGATATATCAAAAAGAACAAAAACACGACAAATGAACCTATTTATAATATTCTCAATCGAAATGACTAAACATTTAAAATTATAACTCGATGAAAAATACTTTAAAGTCAATTAGAAATAGCAGAACAAAGTGCTTTAGGGCATCATAAAATATTTTTACATAATATGGAATTAATGGTGGAACTAATACATCTTTTTTATTTCACAATAATAAACATTTTAAAACAGAGTGTTGTAGGATATCATAAAATGTTTTTACATAATATGGAATTAATGGTGGAACTAATATATCCTATTTGTTTCACAATAATAGACGTTTTAAAAAAATGCAGACATATTAAAAAAGTTATGAAAAGGTTTCAATATTAATTGAGATGAACAATTATTCTCTCTACATATTAAGGAAGTTATTAAATAGTTTCAAATAGTTTTAATATTAGTGATAAATATAAAATTAAAAAAAATAATAAATGATATACACAAATCATAAAATGATAGGTAATATAAAATAATATTTTTTCTAAAATGTCTATTATTGTGTAACAGAGAGAATAAAATATAATATATATAATATTATATTTTGCTTATATCATTAACATATATTTTAAACCAACATCTTTAAATCTCACAAATAACTTTTCCAAGAAAATTATTATGATGAATAATTTATTTTAAAGACTTTTGAGTTGAATGTTTGTAAAAATAATAAATATTTGGTAAATTAGCACTGTTGATGATTTATTAAATCTCCCAAGTCATAATTACAAAACTAAAAAATAAAAATGAAAGTCTGATATTATTATTGTTCTTATTATTCAGAAAAAAAAAAAAAAGGAATCACACATCTCGGGCAGGAATCTTACGTGCTCATGCAATGTCAATGAGAATAATGATATGTGAACTTCTGTCTCCTTGATATTGTCATATCAGCTAAAAACAGAATCGAATAGTCTCATACTAATTATGTTCAAACATGGTAAGTGAGGATTTTATATATATATATATATATATATATATATATATATTAGGGTAAAATGTTTATATGCTTGTGAGTTTTGAGTACGGATTTAGTAAAAAACAATATTACTAATTACTGTGAATCACATTCAATCAATAGTGGTATGATCTAAGAACTAAAATAAGAGATATATCTACGGGAAGTTGATTATAATATCATTGATCTCAAATTAAGCAACTCAAGTGAAATCCTTTTCATCAAAATCCTCAATATAATTGATTGAACTTATCTTATGTTGTATATGTTACAACAACGTAATGATAAAGTCATTCTATCTAATAATAGAGTTTTAGTTTATAAATTAGGTATGGTAGAGATGAATGGGGTTATAATTATCCACCAAGAGCTGAATGGGCTTCTCCTCTTCGTGTTGTGATTGTAACATCACGAGTATGGTTTACTGAACAGAAATCTTCCTAAATGCAGGACCCCAATTATTTATCCAAAAAAAAAAAAAAAATCAATTATAGCAAGTCATTTTCAATCACCACTGTATCCGCTTGTTCAACAGTAATATTGACATTTGCAACTTGACAGAAGAACCCTTTAGAAAACTATCCCCCCACACCGTCGTCCTCATCTCCTTTCCGCCTCATAATTGTATCCCTCAACGCAATATTGTCTTCCCCATAGGGTAACATCCTTACAAATTTTATCCTACTTAATATATTATTTAGTAAGTGTCTGACTCAATTATATCGCATAACAATAGAATTATAAATACAATCAAAATTTAATGAAGAATACTATTTATTAATGAAAGATATCTATAAATATATGTGCCTTAAAATAATAAAGAAAATGATGATAATTCAGTTGCATTGCTGGAACTAAAAAGTATTTTTAGAAAGGTCGGTGACGTGATAAGATGGGAGGAGAAAGAGATTAAGAGAGGAGAGAAATCTGCTTTGGAAAGAGGAGAAGAGAGAGGAGAGAGCTAGATTAGTTCATTATGAGTTTTATTTTTTTTAATTTTCATTTAAATAAAATTGCGCTATTTCACTAAATGAAATAATGCTATTTTAATTAAATGAAAATGAAAAAAAAAAAAAAAAACTAAAAAGAGACTTTTCTTCTTCATAAATTTTCTCTCATTTTTTCTCCATCGCTGGCCTGCTTTATTACTCCTCCACGTGCCGCGTCTGTAATTTAGAAAGCTTCAATCTATGCCAGCCTCTAACTTTGCCACTATTGATTTGGCAAGGATAAGAACATAGTTTTTACAACTAACACGATAGAGTATAAATCATAAAATCCACAAAAGAGATTGGGGAAAAAGTTGGGTGTGTATGCTAATTTCCATGATCTAGGGGGTCACATGGTATAAAACTTTGTTCTGTAAAGTTATTGAAATTCACGTTTTTTTAAATCTCCTAATAATACTACTAGACGTACCCTCAACATTATCCAAACACCGATAACGTTGGTGCAAATAAATTAGGTGTGCAGGCAAATTATTATCTACTCAGCATGATGAGTATTTTCTGACGTGTAAATAACTATTGTTTTTGGATAAAACTTTCACCGATTCATTAACATGCTGAATGAGTCGTGTTTTTTTAAGACATATGAGAAAGATTTGTACTGATTTTAGATCTTTTTCTTTATTTATAAATTTTATATATATCATTCACTTTTTATATTTGGTTATATTAAAGTTTATATTGTTTTTATTACTTAAGGTATTCAATAATAATATTTTAAATAATTAAATATAATTTTTAAAATACAATATTTTATATATAATTGTAAAAACAAAATAAATATAAAATTAATATTAATTAAATATAAAATAAATAATATTTTATAAAAAATTATATTCCATTTTATTCACCATACAGTATTCATCGTGATAATATGATAAGATCACGATCTAAGCATTATTCCATGTACATATGTGATAATGTAATTATAGGAAGCTCTGAAATTCTCGGCAATGTGTTACTGTACATGTCCCCACCACCACTTGATGAGTATGAAATATGTTTGAACTCACCATCAAGCGGTGGACAGGTAAGGAGACTTGAAGGCCGAGTAGGGGTAAGCATACGGTTGGATTTTTTACCAATTTTTAATAAATCAAATTTTTTATATTTAACATTAAACTGGACTAAAATTTTTTAAAAAATTGAATTAATTGAATCTATTAAATTGAAATTTATGTGTCTATAAATCAAATATAATCTATAAAAGTTCGGTTCGATTTGTTTCAATTAAATTACATATATTTTAAGTTTGGTTCAATTCAAATTAGTTTGATTTATTAATTAGTTCAGTTAATTCGGTTTTGTATCTAAAAAACTTAATAAAAAACCGAAAACCAAATTTTTTTAAAATTATAACCGAACCAAATCAATTTTATTAAAAAATTAAACCCATCCAACTCAGTTCGATCCAATTTTTCCTCACCCTAAGTCCGAGTGAAAATTCAATAATTATAATAAAGCTTAGTTGGTTAGTTTAGAGATTACTCTATATTTTCCTCTTCAGTTTCCCACAAAGTATTCACATTAAATAAAACATAAAAAATATATAAATTGCATTATAAAATAGGATACTAATAATTTATGACAGCTTAATTTTTTTCTCTCCTAATCAAGAATCCCCCTCTATATATAGCCTAGCCATGCTTGTCCAAAACCTCTATCTCTTCTCCTCTTCTCCATCTTTTTCTTGTTGCCGGTCTTCAGTTATATAGTTTGCATTTCTTGGTTTCTTTCCCTGTTTTAGTCTGTCTCTCTGTTTCATTTTCTTTTTCTATATTTCTTTGCAAGAACATTAGCAAAGGAAGAGCAACAAAAAATGCCAGCCGTAGGAGGGATAGCCACCGGAGGTGGGAAGGAGTATCCAGGAAACCTTACTCCTTATGTGACTGTAACATGTATCGTTGCAGCTATGGGCGGTTTGATCTTTGGCTATGATATTGGGATTTCTGGTAATATTACTACTCCATATCAAAGTTTCGAACTTTTTTAGTTTTACACGTTAAAAAAGACAGTTCATTTTTGGCTCTTGAGCTACTGATCTTGAAATATATTTCATGATACAGGTGGAGTCACGCAAATGGACTCATTCTTGAAAAAGTTCTTTCCTTCTGTGTTCCGGAAGAAGAAAGCCGACGCGACGACCAATCAGTACTGCAAGTATGATAGCCAGACGCTGACCATGTTCACATCTTCACTATACTTGGCTGCTTTGATGGCTTCTCTTGTAGCATCCACTGTTACCCGTAGGTTTGGAAGGAAACTGTCTATGCTTTTCGGTGGTGTTCTGTTCTGTGCTGGTGCCATCATCAATGGTGCTGCTAAAGCCGTCTGGATGCTTATTCTTGGTCGGATTTTGCTCGGTTTCGGTATTGGGTTTGCCAATCAGGTAATGTTATTCTGTCTTTATGGTTCATGACTTGATTTCTTTTTCCTGTGATGTGTTATTTTGTTGGATCTAGAAATTGGTGCGTGTTTTATGATTCTTTTACTTTTTTTTTTTTTTTTAACAAGTTGTCTAAAGTGAACAAATATTTGTGCAATGTATTTTTATTCCTCATGTTTCTGGATTTTCCCCCTTTTTTAATTGATTTTTTTTATCTGAGTTTAAAGAATTTAGAATGTCTCTTTGTTTTCTTATATTGTATTGTGGAGTTTAGCCTTTTATTTCAGATCTGTTCTGCAGTGATTTTATGTGTATAGATCAGACAAAGTAGGTTACCTATCGAAAATGACAAAAGATATATTTTTGATAATACCAAGTTGGTTCTAATCCAGCTATGGGAGATAGCTTTTAGTTCCTTCTGATATTTGTTTTCTTCTTTCATGTTCAGCAACTAGAAATGTACTGATGTGTTTGGTGCCTAAGAAAAAGTGGAAAAGGGGGTGAAAATATTTTTATACCTTTAGCAGTCAAAGTTTCTGATTCAGAATAATACAAAATATAAAACGAACGAAGCAAGACTTTCTTTGTTTGTTTTGTTGTATTTTTCTTCAATGTCATTTTCAATAGTTGTTTTTCTTTGGGTGACGTCTCTGCTCTTTTTTCCAAATAATGTTTACTACATGATTGCTACGGCGTTAAATAGAAAATTGGTTACTTGATAGTTGTTCGTTAATAAATTTAATGTGAAAACAAAAATTTTGCCATTTATTTCTTGGTTTGATTTAACAACAACGTTTGATTTTAATCCCCACCAACATCACCTACTTGACCAGAACATGTGTGGTCCCCTGTAGGCAGTTTGTTCAATTGCTTCTCCAATTTAATTATTTCATGATCGTTTTATTTTTAAAATCTATTAGAGATTTAATTAAATTTTGATTTGATTGTAATTACAGTCTGTGCCACTCTACCTCTCAGAGATGGCTCCGTACAAATATAGAGGAGCGCTTAACATTGGTTTCCAGTTATCAATCACAATTGGTATCCTCGTGGCCAGTGTATTGAACTATTTCTTTGCTAAGATCAAAGGTGGTTGGGGATGGAGACTCAGTCTTGGTGGTGCTATGGTCCCTGCCCTTATAATCACAATTGGATCATTAGTCCTACCTGATACACCAAACTCTATGATTGAACGTGGCCAGCACGACGAGGCCAGGTCTCAATTAAGGAGGGTTCGTGGTCTCAGTGATGTAGATGAGGAGTTTAATGATCTTGTTATTGCTAGTGAAGAATCAAAGAAAGTTGAGCATCCTTGGAGAAACTTGTTGCAAAGGAAATATAGGCCTCACCTCACCATGGCAATTGCAATTCCATTCTTTCAGCAACTCACTGGTATCAATGTGATCATGTTTTACGCTCCTGTTTTGTTCGATACCATTGGTTTCGCTAGCGATGCTGCACTCATGTCTGCTGTGATCACCGGTTTGGTTAATGTTTTTGCAACTTTGGTTTCAATCTATGGTGTTGATAAGTGGGGAAGGAGGTTCCTTTTCCTTGAGGGTGGATTCCAAATGTTGATATGCCAGGTAACCAAATTTCTAGCTTGTATTGCAGAAGGTTTCGTGCATTATGCTTTAAAATTTTGATTATGAACTTGTATTGGGGTTTTTCCCTGCGCAGGTTGTCGTTGCAGCTTGTATTGGTGCTAAGTTTGGAATAGATGGGAATCCTGGTCATTTGCCTAAGTGGTATGCTATTGTTGTGGTGCTTTTTATTTGCATCTATGTTGCCGGATTCGCCTGGTCTTGGGGTCCTCTCGGCTGGCTGGTGCCCAGTGAAATTTTCCCACTTGAAATCCGATCCGCTGCTCAGAGTGTAAACGTCTCTGTGAACATGCTCTTTACATTTGCAGTTGCCCAAGTTTTCCTAACAATGCTGTGTCGCTTGAAGTTTGGGCTATTCCTCTTCTTTGCCTTCTTTGTGGTGGTGATGTCCATCTTTGTTTGTTATTTCCTGCCTGAGACTAAGGGAATTCCAATTGAAGAAATGAGCAAAGTATGGAAATCACACTGGTACTGGTCAAGATTTGTCAATGATGAAGATTATCCTAATGGAAAGCTAGAAATGGGGAAGGGAGGTCAAGTTCCAAAGAATGTGTAGTTGAACTCTGCATTTATGCAGATGTCCTTCGATTTTTTTTTTTCCCGCTTAGCAGTACATACTAAATATTTGGATGCCAAAGATGATACGAAATGCTTCCGACTTTGTCTCAAAGTACAAAGTATTTTATGCAATGAAATTTCAGGGTATAAATTGGAATGAATATAAGAAGCAATTTGTTTTAACCTTATATCCTTCATTATACATAATGGACAAATTAAATTGAGTTATTTCTGCACCAATAAGTCCACAAAGTATCATATAGCATTGGTTGGTTTGAATTAGGTGACGAGGGTAAATGTTTGTCTACTCAGCATGATAATTATTATCTGACTGTTAATAACAATATTTTTAAAATTAGATGAGTCAGTGAATTGATCAGTTAAATGATTTTTAGTTTAATTAATCCAATTGATTTAAAAATCAATAAATAAAATTTTAAAAATATTACTAAAATAGCTTTTAAAATAAAAATATTTAAAAACTATGTACGAACAAAATCAAATTGATTAATATATATATATATATTATGCTAGAGTGAACATGAGACTCAAAAAAATTTTAAATTAGATTGAACTAAAAATGAAATATTCAATTTAAATAGAATAATATTCAAATTGAATTATACTAATTTTTCAATCGGAACGTTATTTGAAAATTTTATATTATTCGAATTGAAAATCGGATCGAATCATACTGTAACTATTCCAAATTGAAAAATCAAACTAGACATCTCTCTCTCTCTCTATATATATATATATATATATATATATATATATATATATATATATATATTCATTTTAATTATTAGTTTTCTTAATTAATCCACTCAATTAGTATACAGTATTGACATTTATTACTCAAAACAATTAATAATTAAATTACTTGATAATTGTAAATAAATGTTAAATATTAACTTTCAATTTAATAATTAACATAGAAATTATTAATTAATTTTTTTAATAAAATTACTTTAAACGATTAAAAGTGAGAAATTTAAATTAATAGTGTATAATATTAATAACTATTACTCATAATAATTACTAATTAGACTATTTATTTACTATTATTTGAAAATTAATAATAACTATTAATAATAATTTTTAATTCAATATTTAATATATAAGTTATTAGCTATTTTTTACTAAATTATTATTTATTTATTTTAGTTTTAAAATCATTAAAAGTAAAAACATATATAATTTAATTTATTTTAGTTCTTAATCATTAAAAACAGAAAGTTTAATTCTAATGAAATAAAATAATTGAATAACTGAACTAATATCAAATCAAAATAACTTAACATTTTAAAAATATTAAATTAAATTATTTCGAATTTACATGGAACTAAATCAAACTTCAAGAAAGTATAATTCTTTTATATCTAAAATCCCCGAAACTTTCACTTGCAGAGTTGGTTAGACAGAAAGATTCTTATATTCGAGCCCACAAAAATTTCCAAATCTCTTATTTGGACCCAACCTTATCCCCTTGTGTGTGATTATAAAAGTTTTCCTAAAAAATGAACTATAAAACTTTGAAATCTTGGTAATATGTGGCTAAATATGTCTCCACCACCATTTGATGAGTATGAAATGTGTGTGAGCTCACCATCTAACGGTAGATTGGCAAGGAATCTTGAAGACCAAGTGAAAATTCAATACTTAGGGCACCTGCAGTGAGGTTAATGAGGGTGTAATGTATTTAACCATACATTCTGTGTGTAACAAATATTATACGTAGAATGTATAAAGACCGTCAACTTTTTGATCGTCTTTGGGTGATTTTTTGAGTTATATTAATTAAATAAAATATTTTGTTGTAGCCTTTGGGTATTTTTTAAAATATTTTTTGAGTTATATTAATTAAATAAAATACTTTTTGAGTTTTTTTGGAGCCTTTTTGAGTTATATTAATTAAATAAAATATTTTAAGTATTGAGTATTTATTTAATATTTAATTACTTTTTAAAATAGTAACATAAAAAGCTGGAAAAATATATATTATTTTTTAAATAATTAACACTTTATTTTTCATAATATTAAAAAAGTCTGGAAAAGTAAAAATTTTTTCGAAGTTAATAAATTATTTTTCAAAACTAATGATATAATTTTTTAGAAAATAAAATTATTTATATATTGGGTATATATTGCAAAATATTAAAATAAATATATGATTTGATTGCGGGTCTATGCTATTATACTTTTTAGAGTATAATTCATAGTGAAAAATAGTATAATAAAAATGAAGATAATAAAATGATGATATGACATATGAATTATACTTTAAAAAAAGTAAACTATTGTGTATACTCTTTAATAAGGTTGAGTTGGTTTTTAATCTATATTTTCCTATTATCTCACAAACAAAGGCAGATTCTAAAATTTTAATGATGAGGCTAAATGTAAACATATCGATTACATAAATAAATGATATATACATAATATTTTTTTGGTTTTATTTATATAATTGCTAATTTTTTACTTTTAAATATTTTTATTTATAATTTTTAGTTAGATAATTTTATATGTCAAATTAATAGAGGTTTTAATCACTTATTTTTAATAAATAGCATGATAAATGATAAATTATTGTCTCAAATAAATTTTAAATTTAATACAAGATAAATTGTTATCTCAAACAAATTTGGAGATAAAACATTAATATATATTAATTAAATAGAAATATTAATAAATACGTGAACAATAAATTAAATAAATGAAAGTATAAATACATTAAATAATAATTTTTTAGATTTTTAAACTATCATTAATGAATTCATCATGAATATCACTCATGCTAATTATCATTAACTTAAGTTTTAGACTAAATTATACTTTTTATCTAATTTATTTTAGTGATATTACTATTACTTTCACAACTATAATCTGGAACTCCTATTAAAGCTTAATTTACGGAAAAATATTACAGATTTTAAAGAATTAATAGCATATCATAGAAGAATAGGGTTCAATATAATTAATCCAAAAATTCAAGGATTTGAAAATAAACTTTCTAAATTTATAAAAATTACAAGAAAATAACAAAAAAAAACAAATTTTTATGATAAATTTATTATGACACTAATTAATGATAAAATAAAAAATAAAAATACTTTTAATAGTTAATGATAGATTAGTGATGAACTAAATTTGTCATTAAATTTAGTGTAAAAATTAAAACTGTATTTAATAGGGAAATAACACTGAATCAATAAAAAAATTTAATTTCAAAAATATATTTCATTGCTAATATATACTGCAAAATATGTGCCATAATTTTTTTTTAAAGAAAAAGCAAATATTTAGCAACTAAAAAATTCTATTAGTAATTTTGAGGGACTCTTCTGGAAATTTTTAATTTTTGATAGATTTTAGTACATATTATATATAAAAAAAATAGTGAGCACCATATTTTTTGAATTTTTTGCAAGATTTTTATCATGGATCTAAATTTTTAGGTTCATAATAATTTTTCAAAATTTTTGGATATTTACAAATGAAAAATAAAATTTTAACTGTAAAAATTTTTATCACGAAAAAACAACTTTTTTTAAAATAAAAATCAATGAATTAGGGTGCCAGGAAGTGCTATTGAACATATCACACACCTCAACCACTGAGAATAAAATTATAAAATAAAAAGAATACAATAACACTATGTTTGGATTGATGGTTTATAGAGGATTGAAATGGTTATTAATGGAATGAAATGAATAAGTTTGGTTTAAAAAAAAAAGTATTAAATTATATTTGTATTTGGGGTGGCAGGAATGAAAATGAATGACTTGAGATTAATTTTATTTGTTTGCAATAAAATGAAATGAAAGGTTAACTTGAAAATTGATAAAAAAACCCTTATACATACAAATATAATTTTCTTTTATTTTTTCATTTATCAAATAGTTAATATTAAAATAGAAATTTATTTTTATTATTCAAAATTATAAATTATTTCTATTCACAAAAAATGTGAACAATTAATGTTTTAAATTTTTTGATAAAAAATTAAATATAAATAGTATGAAAAGTACTAATGTTTTTATTAAGACTAGAAATTAATTTTAAATATGATTAGATGAATTAAAAATTTATAAGGGATATATATTTTTAATTTAAAAAATTATTCTCTTTATTTATATAAAAAAATTAAGAAATTAAGTATATATTTAATAACTATTTTAATCAAGTAAATTTCATCATATTCCATAATTTTATAGGCCAATTAACATAAAAAAAACTTATATAAAGATTTTATAAAAGGTTACTAATTAATCATATAAGAAAATACTTATCAATTCTTTCATATCCCATAATTTCATCATCTAAAGTGCTAATTTTGTAAACTATTCAAAAGTTGAAAACATAACATCATTGTTCCCAAAAAGTAACAACAGTTAAAATAAAAGTCATCATTGTCAAACTATTCAGAAATTTGACAAATATGAATAATAAATAAAATGAAGTCATTTTCTCAAGGTGTAGAAATCTTGAGTTTTGCTTTTGCTCTCTCCTTACTGAGCATTGTTCTCTGCAAAAAATAAGGAAAAAAAACATATAAGTAAATGTAAAACAACAAGAAAAACAAGCCAACATCAATAACTTAAACTCCAACTTCTTCCTAAGGTTAGAAATAGTTAATGACTTCCTTTTTCAACAAATTTATATAGTATTATTATCACATGAAAAGCAGAAATAATTTTTTTCAATATATTGAAACTTACTAGTTTTTTTGTCCCCCATTCATCATTCGTAGTAAAATTCTGTTGCGACGCTCTATCGGACAACCAAACAATGCCTTCAACTTACTAGGATTGTCAATAAGGAATAAATAAACATCATCAATATCATCTGAAACAACTCTTATATCCTCCAACAGTTTCCATACATCACTCTCAGGATTCGGAAGTTGTTTTGTGGTGAGAAGATCAGTTGACATTTTTTCTATTGCAGTAGCCACATTATCAAAACCCTCTTTTATCATCATTGGTACTTCACCATCTAAACGTGACCTTTTATCTTTCCTCTTATTTGAAGAAGTTGCTACTTCAGATTGTTCTTGTGATCTTCTATTACATGGAGACATTCTACAAGCATCATTACCAAAAGCATTAAAATTCTCAAGCACCATCTCATTTCTACCAAGCAGTGCATTAATGTCTTCAATAGTATTCATTGAGGAAGATTGCTCTAAATTTGTAGTTTCTTTTTGCCTAATTTCAACAACAGTTTTAGTGAGCATTCCAGTAACTCTATTCTTCCCAAATAGCTGGACTAACTTCTCATAATTTCACACCGATTTGTCCTTCTATTCAGTAGCTTCAGGATGAGCCTATTCATAGCAATAAAAAATTTACCATGTTAGCATCCACATTCATTCTATACAAAAAAAAAAATTATAAATTAAAAGCGAATACAAACCTCAATGAATTGTTGTCATACTTCAGGTTTTGCAGTCCACTTCACATATAGGATCCCAACCAAATCCACTCATGTCATTTTTGAAAATATCATAACATCTCATAAAATTCTTTTTTATTAATTTCATTCGATTCTGAATTTTGTTTTTGTCAACTGGTTTGTTTGGAAATTTTTTCTTCAATTCAAACAAAATGTTGTTGAATGCAAAAGTTGTAAAGGAACCCCTTATGTGATTACCGAATATTTGCTCATGTAAATAAATATTAATCAAAACATCATCTATTAAAGGGGTCCAAATACATTTATCTTTCTCAGATTTGCGTGACATCTTAATTAAAATGCTACAAGAAAAATATAACACAAAAGACAAAATGTAAGTATCCCTAAATTTTGTATAACATATCACTACGCAATAAAGAGCAAAGGAAAATATTCATTAAGGTCTAGTCATATACATAGCAAATAGGTCACAATTTCAACGTTCAACAATCTAAAGATAAAGCAAGTCAAAATACATATATATAAATATCTAAATACTTATGAGTTATAATCTTCCCACATATGTATTGTTGTAACGTCTCTAATAATTTCCCCTCTACGTGCATCTCCACTACTATCTAATCGAGCGCGTGGAACTTCTACTTCTTGATTCATAATCTCTTGGTCAACCTCAGCAAAAACATCAAGATCCAGATATGCTCCTACCAAATAATTATGCAATATGCAAGTATAATTTTATTTTGAGTTTGGACACCATAATTTGGTTCAATTGTACTTGCCATAGTTGGAAAGCATTTCTTAACTACACCAAATGCACGTTCAATTGCATTTCGTAAAGAAGCATGCTAAAGATTAAATAATTCCCGTTCATTTCTTGGTGGATTCCTTGAATACTCTTTCAAATGATATCGTTCTCCTCTATAAGGTGTTATAAGTCCACTCCTTAACATGTATCCACCATCAACAAGATAGTATTTTCATAAACATAAACATCTATGTTATTAGATTCACATAATTCAAATGTTGTAGCACAATTTTTAAATTAGATTACTATGATAATTACCTTGAGAAATTTTTAAAGGAATTGCCCTAGATAATGCATTTTTTAGAACTCTTGAATCAGATGCAGTACCTTCCCACCCCGTCAAGACGTAAGTAAATCTTAAGTCAAATGTGCATGCAACCAACGCATTTTGTGATGGAAAATCTTTTCTCCCACGATATTTTGGTGCTTCACTAGAAGACACTTTCACAAGTATATGGGTCCCATCAATTGCATCGATGCAATCCTGCGATTAAATAAATCATTTTCTATAGTTGCACATGAGAATGAAAAAATAATATATGTAAATGAAATGACTTTTACCTTAAAGAATGGGTAGAATCTATCATTTGTGGCTATTTCTGAGAGAATCCCACTACTATCTGGTTGTATGAGAAATTTATCATCTACAGTTACTAGGGCTCTTAAAACGTTATGGAAATGACGACTTATTCTCTCTCCAGATCGAAAAAAATGGAATACAATCTCGCAGTTGGTGACATTATGTCCTATAATATAAAGAGATTTTGCGACTTGTTCTTTCACACTAATCCTTAAAGTTGGTCGCATACCCCCATCTCTAACTAAGACATCACATAAACCAATAAATGCCACAGGACTCATTCTTAGCATAGAGCGACAATGCTCGGTGCCTACAAGCTTGGTCATTACTTGTGACCTTAATCGATCTGCTTCTAGTGTTATAGAAGAAGGAATTCGTATCCTTTGGTGACCTTTTGTTGTAGCAAACCAACATGTTACTATAGCAACGACTTGTGTGACATATGCAATAATTTTTGTTTATAACTTTATGTAATTATGATCTTCAGTAATGTCATCATCCATCTATGAAAATAAAATTAATATGTCAAAACAAAGCATGTACACACACAGTAATAAGAATGATATTTTAGAGGATAATTAATGGTTTGGATATTATGAGAGTTGAATTGTTAGATTTTAGTTATTGTTTGGAAAAAAAAAAACAAAGAGAACTAGTTAGTTAGTAGAAGATAAATATACCGCATTGGGACCATGTGCTTGGACTTTAAATATGGAACACAGGGACTATCTCCAGATGTAAGTGATCGTGTGCAATTTTCCCTTTTTCAATAATTTTATATCTCAGTGTAGTTTTGAAATTTTTCCCTTATATATATATATATATATATATATATATAAGCAAGAAAGTGCTAAAAAAAGAAGAAAAGGAGGTTAGCAGGGGCCACTTAAAAGATTTCTTTACACTTTAATTGGATGATGGTTTTGATATCTAAATGAATTTTATAAGTTTTGAACCATGGATGTTTATTTAGGAGGACAGTAATTAGACTATGATTTTAGAAGGTTTCTAGTTCAATAAGGTTTTCTCTTTTGCAATTTCTTCTATTCATTGTATGAATCTATTCATAGTGTGAACTATGAAGCACAATTCATCTGTGTGGAAGAAGTAATAATATGACCTTGCCAACTTCATTGTTCACACAAAAAAATATTTGACAACAAGGGAAAGTCGAAGAGGTGGAAAATGATTAAGTTTTACAATTTTAATGTCAGTTATGCATGAAGATTGTTAGTTCATTTAATTTTAAGCTTCAAATGCCATGTTCTGGAACAATAGACAATTGGGAAGATGAGAACGCTGATGGTAGAAGATTCAATAAACATGCCAAACAATTATTCTTTCTTGCTCGATGTTGAGTCAAGGTAACAATTATAGTGTGAGCAATTTAATCGCACATATCTCTTCCTAGTTTAAAATTGTAGTGACAACATTTCATTCATTTTAGCATACCTTTTTCAATGGAAGAGATGTTCCAATCCTTTGGTGCAATTAGTCTATCCAATGTAGATCCACCCCCACTACTATGACAAAGATCCGACTTCCACTTCCAGCTGCAAACCATAGATTCTTTTTAAATTTACACAGACAAGGTTGCAATTTCTATTCCAGTAATGTTCAGAAAATATGATTGTGTATTCAGTAATGTCATTCTTTGCATTCAATTCTTTGTATCCTTATTTATGTTTGTAACATTTTATAATCAATTAGTTGTCAAACTCAATGATGCCTGGACCAAATTAATGTTGAAAAAAAAAAGGATCTAATTGTTTTGCAGAAATTAACTTCCTTACAGAAAATTTTTTCCAAGGAAAACAATTTCCATGAAATTCACTTATTTTCTGTTGTTTGGCTATAATACTAGAAACAAAGGAAATTTTTTTAACATTTAAAAAAATATTAATTTTTGTTCAATTTACAACACGAAAAAAATGTTTAGATTACAAAAATTTCATCTATTTATTATTTATTGTTGAATATATGAAAAAGAAAATTATATAAACTCATAAACTTTAGCAATTATCACCAGACAACTGGTTGAAATGGGCAATTTTAGCCAGGCTGGTTGTCATGATTATTTATCATTACAATGATCCAGAAAAACAAGGGTCAAATATGTTGAAGTTGCATGAAAAAATAAAATTGGAAGCATAATTTTGGTCTTAAATAAGCACAATTGATCCCATTAATTTAGAATCAAGATTCATTTGAAATGAATATTATTTAACAAGAAAAACAAAAATATTATAAATGACACTAGTTGAAAGTGGACTTTTAAGGTATATAATTGTGGATTTCTACCAAGAAGTGGTCAGTATAAAGGTTAATGGTTTTATTATTGTTGAAACAAGAAACACAGCTATAGAAAGGCAACTGTCACTACTTCATGAACAAAATGGCTTATGGAAAAGAGGAAAAAAGTAAAGAAGTGAGCTGGTCAAATATGCCTAACAAACACACAATAGATGGACATAAACAAAGAAACAAGAAAAAGATCATAATGCTCATCATGCATTCATTTTTGCCTTGCCATCGATTATAAGCTCCTAGCTAGCAGAGTTAAATACCAAAAAAAAAAAATATTATCTCTCTCTTAAGATGATGAAGATAAAACCATCTTACCATCGTTGTTGTTTTTAAGGACCAACTCACGAAACTGTTGTAGCTTTGAAATCCTAGTCAAGTTAATCTTCTTAAGTGTTGCATGCCTCCACCATTTTCCCTGTCCAAGAGTAGAACAATCCTTCCGGTTCAAGCTTCAACTTCAATCAGGCCAAGGGTTTAGATTTTGGGTAATGCTCAGATTTGAGGCATTTTTCAATTCGTGGGCTAAGATTCACGAAGATCCCCTTCGATCCCCTTGATGCTGCTGTTTTGGAGCTGAGATTCATGATGGAGATGGCTAATTCTAAGGCTACTTGATGTCGGCTGCAAGTTCATATCTATGTTGTCCCATTCTTGTGGATTTCTACCGACAGTTGTGTTGATTGTGTTGCAGGTTGTGCGACAATGGAGGAAGCAGGTTATTGGCCAAACCAAATCGAGGATTTTCATTATTATTTTTTTCCTTTCAACCGGTTTGGAGTGTTTCAATATATTGGTTTGGGTGGTAATGGATTGGTTTACCAAAACCTTTCAAACCAATCCATTCCACTCCATTATCTTCTATCCAAACACCAAAATATTTTCTAAACCAATTCATTCCAATCCTTTCCCTTATAAACCATCCATTCAAACATAGTGTAAGAGTAACATTCACAAAAAAACGCAAGTAAAAACAACTCTTATTTTCACTAAAAAAACAGTTCTTATTTTCATTTTCTTTCTTCTTATTTTTTTTCATTTTTTCTCCCTTCACTTTTTTCACTAAAATTTTATAGTTAATTTTTATATTTTATTGATTAAAATATATGATTACTAATGAGTAGTTAAATTTAATTTAATTTGGCATTTAAACTAATTTGTACATTTTGTTTTACAATTTTAAAATCTTTGTGATTTATTTAATTTAATTTAATTTTATATTTAAATAAACTGTTAATATATTAGTATTTAGATTTATATAAATTGATCATTTAGATTTAAATCAATTTTATGCTTTTATTAATATGAAAAATTTATAAATTTTAATTTCTTAATTAAATAAATGAAATATATATATTAAAAAATAAAAATGTAACAAAAGAATTTATTTTTACTAGCAACTTTGCCAAGTGGCCTTAAAATAGCTATGAAATTTTTTCATCAACAAATTAAAACTAAGATTTTTAAATTTTTTGTGGGTATGTGGTTAGAAATAAAGAATTTAGCAATAGATTTTTCATCTTTTATTTAACAGATAGCAATGATAATCAATGATTTAGCAACAAAAGTTAAATTTTTTAATTTTTTATACTGATATATACAACTTCAAATTGAAAATATGTTACTGAAATGATACATATAAATAAATAATTTAATTTCGTCAAATAAATTAATTATGGTTTTTAATATGAAAGTTAATATAAAACAAATCAAACAATGAAATTATTTAATAGGTACAATATTAAAAAATTTAGTGATAATATAGTAAAATTTCCATAATATTTTTTAAAAAACTTGAAGGGTTAGTGGGAACATCTTTTCAAAAATATATATAATTGCGCGTTATATGAATTATATTGTAAATTTTTTTATAAAATAATTAAGAAAAGTTTTATCTTATTTTTATTTTAGCTATAAAAACATCAAAATAAGTAATTTTTAAATTAATATCATTTAAATTATTTATATATTTATATTTAATTTAGATAAATAATTAGTTTTTATATATTTAAAATATTTTTATTTCATTCTATATATTTTATTTGATAAATTTTCTTTTTAATTAGATATTTTATAGTTTTTAGTTAATTAATATAGCCACTTATTTATTAAAATATTAATTTGACAAATAATAAATGCTCATCGTAAATAAATTTATGATGAACTTGATAAATGATAAACACTCATTATAAATAATTTCTAAAATATAATATATATATATATATATATATTATTTTCTATTAAAAATATTTAGTTCAATTGAAATAAATTTATATTTTTCTCGATCAATAAAATTTTCGCTTATTATTTATTTAATCAATCCTATTAAAGTCTTTCATATCAATATATATTATAAATTTATTTATCAATTTAAAAATTCACCTTCGATCTCCATTTTTATATATTACATATATAGATAAATAAAATTATTATTTTTTGAAATTTCAATATACTGCTAATAACCTAACTAATAATGATTTTAGATTTCATTTTATAGAAAAACATTCTACAAATAAATAAAACTTCATTACATTTTAATGATTTTTTTATTTTCTTTCATTGATTCTTAAGTTAATTGATTGTGAATTTAGACTTTGAATGAATTTTTCTCTTTTTATTTTTTATTATTGAATGTCTTTTTAATATTTATTTTTCAATCATTAATTACTAAAAGTATAGTAATTAAATTTTTATTTATTAAATTTCATTCTTAAAAGTTTAATAATTGAGTGTTATATGTTAATTTGTAGATAAGAGTTTATCATAGCCTTAATAATATTATATATAATAGATTTCATCTGATTGAATTTTTTTTGAAATTATAAAAATATTTATAAAATTCTTAAAGTAAGAAATTTTAATAACTACATCTTATAGTTAATTTTTTTTATATTATTTATTAAATTAAAATTTTTTATGTATATAAATTAATAATTAATACTAAAATTTAAATGTGTCATAATTGATCTTATAATAAATATAAAAATTAAATATTTCATAATTATGTTAACATTAGTTGTCATTAATACATGATAAGAAATTAAATTTTTAAAAAAATAAAAAAATGATCATGTGTTAATTGATGTGTCAAACCAATAATTGGCTTTATCTATAGTTTGGATATATATATATATATATATATATATATATATATATATATATATAGAGAGAGAGAGAGAGAGAGAGAGAGAGAGAGAGAGAGAGAGAGAGAGAGAGAGAGAGAGAGAGAGAGAGAAATGCATTACTTGAAATTATAAGGGTTAATTACAGAAATATCCAACTTATTACTCGACTTTTTTATGTGTATTCTAAATTAAAACTATAACTCTAAACCAAAAATTATGACAATATAAACTATAATTCTTAAAAATAATTTCAATATAAATCTCAATCATTCAACATAATTTTAAATTATACATTTTATTAATTTTAATAGATATAACAAAATAAAATACATATTTTTAGGATTTTTATTAAAATATTTATCACATATTGATTGGCCGATCTATGAAAAATAAATAAAATAAGGGCTATTAACAAAAAAAAAATTATTTTCTTTGATTTTCATACTATATTACTCAATATTTCTCAAATAGCATATAACACTTTTTTCAATAGCTCCTTTTAGTCAAAATTGAATTGTCACAATCGATGATAGGTACACAGAATTAAACTCTCAAATGACACATTTTTTAAGTAATGTTATATTTATATAATTAATTGGATCATTTGATGGTTCAATTTTGACCCAAGATGCTACTGATAAAGGTTCATCTAATTTTTTGGGTGTTGTATACTATTTTAAAAGTATTATTAGGTGATAGTGTGATTTTTTTTTTTTTTTTTTATGTTGGAGCCATAAAATAATAAAAATTGTTAAAAAAAAAATTAACAAATATAACAAAAAATTGTATGCGATGAATTATAGTTTGCATTGTAGCAGATCAAAATTAGAATTTATTTTTCTGCAAATTCAATAATAAAATTGGATATGACTGATTTTATATACTACTAAAATTTCACCAATTATTTTGAACAAAATCAGACGTAGTTGCTAAATCTAATCAACAGAAATATATTAAAAATAAAATAAAATAAGTAAGAAAAATTATTTGTATTTTTTATATTTTAATATGCTTTATTTATTTTAATTTATATTTTATTTTATTTATTTTGTTCATAAAACTTATAAGTAATTAGCCTTTAAAATATGCATTTTATTTTTTTAAAATTGATAAAATCATTGAGTTGATAGTTTTTTTTTTTTTTTGAAAGGTTGAGATTTGTATTAAAAGAGTTTACAGGTTATGGTTTATATTGTTATGATTTTTACTTTATAGTTAATTTTGAAAGTTAAAGTGATATATTGAGTTTTTTTTTAATTAATCCAAATTTGAAATAGGAAAATAATTTATAACAGCTCAACTTTTTATCCCTGTATGTATATGTATATATATACATGCTTGTCCAAAACCTCTATCTCTTCTCCTCTTATTGTTGTTGGTTTTCAGTTGTAGAGCTGCTAGCCTGCATTAGCGGGCTTCTGTCTCTCTTTCAGTCTGTCTTTCTGCTTCATTTTATTTTGCCTTTTTTCTTTTTGCGAGAAAAAGTAGCAAAGAAAGAGCAAAGAAAAAAAGTGGGAAAGAATGCCAGCCGCGGGGATAGCCGCTGGAAACGGGAAGGAGCATCCTGGAAACGTTACTCCTTATGTGACTGTAACATGTATCGTTGCAGCCATGGGCGGTTTGATTTTTGGCTACGATATTGGAATTTCTGGTAATATTACAAATGCACATCAAAAGTTTCAAACTTTTTCAGTGTTATACACATTAAATAAACAGTTCCTTTTTTGGCTCTTGAACTACTGATCTTAATAATGGTTTTTGATATACAGGTGGAGTTACATCCATGGACTCATTCTTAAAAAAGTTTTTTCCTTCTGTCTTCAGGAAAAAGCAGGCGAAGGCGACGAGGAATCAGTATTGCCAGTATGATAGCCAGACATCATACTTGGCAGCTTTGATGGCTTGTCTTGTCGCATCCACTGTAACCCGTAGGTTTGGAAGGAGACTTTCTATGCTTTTTGGTGGTGTGCTCTTCTGTGCTGGTGCCATCATCAATGGTGCTGCTAAAGCGGTCTGGACGCTGATTCTTGGTAGAATTTTGCTCGGTTTTGGTATTGGATTTGCCAATCAGGTAATTTGATTGCCTGTGACGGATTCTTTCATCTCGACTTCTTTTTTTGTAATGTGTTGTTTTTGTTGGATCTAGAAATTGGCGTGTGTTTTTATGTTCTTTTGTTTCTGTTTGTTTTTTTAAATTTTTTTAATAGGAAATGATAAATATAGTATTAGAGCAATATAAATAAATGACGAATACTATAGTATCGTTCACACATTATACTATAATATTATAATTAATAATTTACCATTGGATTATATAAAATTTATTATTTATCATTAGATTATATAAAATAAGATACTGTTGGATTAAATAAAATTTATTATTCACCATTGAATTATATCACGTTATTTAACTATATTATAAATAACGTTATTGTAGAATTTACCTAAATGTAATAATGTCGCTATAAAGCGACATTTGAAAATAAATTTTATTAAATAGTTAGAGAAAATTTAACAAATGGATATAAAAATTGAATAAAAATATTATAAAAGTGAATAGATAATATAAATATTATGTACCTAAATATTTAAAGATAAATGTGATTTAGTACCACTATCGTTGTTATTAAAGTCATATTTGAGTGTTTTTAAGTGGATAAGTTTAAGTATAAAAAGTGGATTAAATGGACATATAAATTAATATAAATAAATACAGAAAATCGATGGAAAATGATAATATTCTATACCTATTTTCCCAAAAAAAAAAAAAAATCAAATGCAGTTTATTTACATTGCAATAGTTATAGCTGTCAGTGCTCTTTAACAAGAATATCTTTGGTCGATTTGAGACTTGTTCGCTGCCTTCCAATTCAGTTGGCTCCTAATCTGGTTTATTATTGAAACATTATTGCAAAAATTTTGATTAATTTTAATTTTTATTTGTAATTACAGTCTGTGCCACTCTACCTGTCGGAGATGGCTCCATACAGATACCGAGGAGCACTTAACATTGGTTTCCAGTTATCAGTCACAATTGGTATCCTTATTGCTAATATGTTGAACTATTTCTTTGGTAAGATCAAAGGTGGCTGGGGATGGAGACTTGAGTCTTGGTGGTGCTATGGTCCCTGCGCTTATAATCACAATTGGATCATTAGTCCTACCAGACACACCAAACTCTATGATTGAACGTGGCCAGCACGAGGACGCCAGGGAGAAATAAAGGTGGGTTCGTGGTGTCAAGGATGCCGATGAGGAGTTTAATGATCTTGTTCATGCTAGTGAAGAATCAAAGAAAGTGGAGCATACCTTACTATGGCAATTGCAATTCCATTCTTTCAGCAACTAACTGGCATGAATGTGATCATGTTTTACGCTCCTGTTTTGTTCAATACCATTAATACCATTGGTTTCGGTAGCAGTGCTTCACTCATGTCTGCTGTGATCACCGGTTCTGTTAATGTTTTTGCTACCTGGGTTTCAATCTATGGTGTTGATAAGTGGGGAAGGAGATTTCTTTTCCTTGAGGGCGGAGTCCAAATGTTGATATGCCAAGTAATTAAATTTTGTAGCTTGCAATGTAGAAAGTCTCATGCGTTAACACTTCAAAGTTTTTTAGAGAATGCACTTTAAAGTTTTAATCTTTAACTTGTATCGGATTTTTGTGTTTGTGCAGGCAGTCGTTGCAGCCTGTATTGGTGCTAAGTTCGGAATGGATGGAATCCTGGTCATTTGCCCAAGTGGTATGCTATTGTTGTGGTGCTTTTCATTTGCATCTATGTGGCCGCATTTGCCCGGTCTTGGGGTCCTCTTGGCTGGTTGGTACCTAGTGAAATTTTCCCACTTGAAATCCGATCTGCTGCATAGAGCGTGAATGTGTCTGTGAACATGCTCTTCACATTTGCAATTGCCCAAATATTCCTAACAATGCTCTGTCACTTGAAATTTGGGCTACTCCTCTTTTTTGCCTTCTTTGTGGTGGTGATGTCCATCTTTGTTTGTTACTTCTTGCCTGAGACTAAGGGAATGCCAATTGAAGAAATGGGGAAAGTGTGGAAGTCACACTGGTATTGGTCAAGGTTTGTTACTGATGAAAATTATCCTAATGGATGGCTAGAAATAGGCAAGGGAGGGCTAGAGATGGGTAATGGCGGGCGAGGTCTAAAGACTGTGTAGCTGATCCTTTTATTTATTTGTTTATTTTTACCGCTTAGCAATGTATACTATTGGTTTGGATGGCAAAGATGATAATGAAGTTGTTCTAAGTTTGTCCCAAACTATAGGGTATCTTATGCAATGAAATTTCGGAATATATATTAGAATTAGTATGTGGAGCAAATTTGCCTCAACTTTATATGGTCTTCACAATTGCATTGTTTTGTGAAGCAAATTTGCTTCAACTTTATATGGTCTTCACAATTGCATTGTTTTTTTTATACTGCAGTATATTAATTGCCTATTGAGTTGTTTCTGCATCAATAGCTCCAATTTCACAATTGGTTGGTTTGAATTTATTTTAGGGAATAGTTGGTGTGGATTTGATTGTTTGGTGATGGAATGTTTGCGCGCATATGGGAGACACGAGATATTTTTCCCTTCGGTTTCCTCTTGGGTTTTTATTCTAATTTGTTATCGGAAATGAACAAAATATGAGGCAATGGTTTTCATGCATCTTTCGCCAATACTTACAACTTCAGCTTTCGAATTAGTCTTTCGGAAATAACAAATTCATAAAAATTTAAGCTAAAATGGGAAATCATTAAAAAAGGAAGTCATTTGAGTACTATACTTGATTCTATATTAATCAACAACTCCTACATCTCATTCTAAAAAAAAAAAAATCTTACAACTTATTCATTATTCATTTATTATATTGAAAAATAACTAAATAATTAAAGTATTTGTGAAGCGCAATGATCAACTAATTAATTGTCAAATTTTAGTCTTTTAGCAATATTTACACCCAACTCCATAAAAATAATTCTTTCAATTGCTTATTTTGCTTAACGAGATTTCATCCTTTTGAAGATTTTTTTTTTCAAAGTCAATTAAAAAAAATGTAACTTTTAAGTGAAAATTTTTAACTGTATTTAGTTGAAAGAAGTGTAAAATTAAAAGAACATTATATTTTCTTTTGATTAATTTAATTTTTTCAATAGAGAATAATTTATTGAGAGAACGATCAATAAATGTAATTTAATTAAGAAAATTGATAGAGATTACCTAAAATATTTTATAACTATTTTTTAAAATAAATTTATTCAATAGGATAAAAATATTATATTAATAAATTACATAGATTTCCTTGAAAAATTAATTTATAAACCAAAGATAATAAAGCGTTTTGCTATGGTCATACATTTCTGTCTTTTATCTTTCTAAATTTTTAATTTTCTATTGGGTTTGTACTCAACATATTATATAATTTTTTAATATTATTTTAAAAGAATTTATATGGTTTAATTTGAGCAACATCAGATAACAAGTCCGGAGAATGTGAAAATTTTGCGTTTTGATCCTTCTCTTAAAAAATAACGTTAAATGATAACAATTTTCAATATCATACGTCTTTGTTTTTTTTTATAAGAATAATTTAAATAGAATAATCTCACCGTTATTCCGTAATTTGTTTATATTGTAATATGATAATCCGAATAAACTTTATCTTCAAACTTATGCTTACTTTTTTATCAATCCAAACCAAACATTTATTAATAATTCCTTTTTGAGAAAAATAAATATGAAATAAAATTATTAATAAAGGATATTAGAACCAAATATCTTTCTGATATATTGATATTGAACACCTAATAATTGCGCATGAGATAAGATTGAAATTTTATTGACAATAATTACTTTTCTGTACTATAATTTTACATTTGACCGCAAAAAGAAGAAAAAGATAAAAGAGATAAAAAAATAATGATCATAGAGAAAAAGTCTATGCTATATTGGATGTATATATCTAGTTAATGTATGCCTTATATTTGATAAAAAAAAATATAATAATATTTATACATTAATAATTATAAGGATAATAGTAATTTTATTTAAATAGTTATATATATATATTTTTCACTTTCTTAAATTCAGTATAAAAAAATTTAATTGGAAAAGCCTCTAGTAAAGAAATTTTCTGATGATAGGTGATCAGGTGGGAATGGATAATGTTAGTTGGCAGACATGAATATTAAGAAAAAAATAATTAGGTGGCATTTTATTGATAAAAGAATCTAACTGTCAAAAAATGTGTGGATTCAACATTGCCAAAACAAACCAACGTTTTGTGCAATTGAGAAATCAAAATTATCACACTATATGGGGGCCAATTCTATGAAATTTTCCCTTCACAATAACGAGATTGCAACAACTTTCGGTGATATATGTTGAGGGTGAATTTAATTAATAATTGTAGCAATAACAATAGAGAGGAAAACTTTAAGAAAAAAAAAAATAGAAAAAAGGAAATCCATTGTCAATTTGGTCACGGCTAATTGAAACAAAGAATGAGAATCACATGACTTTTCTCTTTATTAATTAGTTGTATTGGCTTTCTTTCTTCATGCCCTTTTCAAATAAAATCCCCTTTGTGGATATGTTTTTGGATAATTAGAATTTATCTTTCTTAGGTTTCTTTTTTCTGAACGGAGATTTTGGATAACTGAAATTTATCTTATTGAATTTATTTTTCTTTGGTTACATGTCCTTCTCTCAACATCTTAATAAAATGGCTCTTTTTTTTTTTTTTTTCTCTTCCCTCCTCACCATTTATTTTTTTTATATCTATTTGAATCACTATCAACTATTTTTTTAGTAGATGGGACTTTTTTCATTTATTTTTATTTTTTTAAACAAATTTAAATTTAATAATAATTAAAATTATAAAACTCAAATCTAATTAATCTATAACCTTTTAGATATAAATTTATTAGCACTAATATATTTTTTGTTATTTTTTCCTACTATGGAAATTACCAAATCATCTTATATATATAAGTTTTGTGTTCTATACTCTTTTGAATTATAAAAATATTGATGAATTTTAATTTTTTTCAGATGTTTAGTTCAACAAACCCAATGAAAGATATTAAATCAAATTGTAATTAATAATAACTATTTACCAGAGCGCGCTTATTAAAAGGTCAATTACACTCTTCTATCAATTTGACTAAAGAACACTAAAAAGTTTCCATTATCCAAAAGAGTTAACTTTTGTACTTCATGATATATAGATTAACTTCTACCTTCTATTCATGAATGAAAATTTTATTTTATTTCTAAAAAACCATGTTAATAAAATATAAATATATTTTCCTTCAAAAACTCTATCTTTTATTTTGTTTTCTATTTGGAATTTTTTCAATGTATTTGGGCTATCACTAATAGCCTAACTACTTCATATTTTCATTTTTTTTCTGTATTTTTCAAATAAATTTCGATATATTTTTTGCAATTATTATTTATCCTTTAATGGAATTTACTTTGGTTTCTTTTCAATATCTTTTACGGATAGAAAGCATTATCCCTATGTGACTATCTATATTTTCACTTGGTGAGATTTGATTTTCTTTTTTTGAAAAAATTCTTTCATATGTCATTTCATGAAAATTAATTATTTATTGATTTTAATTTGTTATCAATATTCACTGCAAGATAAATATAAAATTTTGAAACGGTATATCAATTTTTATGACTAGTTTCACCAAAAAGCATGCTGACACATAAAATCACCTTAAAGATTGTGTAGAAGAATTTCAAATAAATATTAAATTAAAGTATTTTATTATCATTTTTATTAAAAAATATAGATATCATATGACTTAACTTTCTTGATTGAATGACACCTATTTATATATATATATAAACACGTTGATAAATAAAACAATAAATACAAAACCTTTGTTTTTGTGTTGGTTGATTAGGCTACCTGTTCCTCAAGCATGTCCCCCGAAAAACATTTTAGGCATTGGATGCCACTCTGGCTAGTGGGCATATTTTCTTTTAGCCGAATAATTTCTTTTGAAAAGAAAGAAGTTGATGTTGTATAATTTGATTTGTTGATTATCAAGAAAAACATGCACCCTATAAATACCCCCTTAACTGTACTGTAATTTGTAATCATACCAATCTTTCTCTTTAAAGCTACGAAGAATCGATCCGAATTATGGAGCACAAATGCTAATTAAACAATCTTTTAAGCTCAGTTTTGGGCTTAACTTGAGCTTCAGTCCAGTCCAGTTTAAAATGGCTATATTTTTCAGAATTGCAGGTGAGAATGAGATCCAATAGCTAATTGTACTAGACTCTAATGAAACATACCTGGGTAACTTTACTAACAGTTAATTATTGTCACTACCGCATAATCAGCTTTTGGCAACAGATTGTTAGCAGCAGTTGGAATTCTGTTGCTTTGTTCATCATAGTCGGCGGTTTGGCAACGACTATGAGGTGTTTCCATGAAAATAAGATTTAATACATGGATTAATGCAATTGTTGTTCTAGCAAGAAAAGGCAGTGGATTTCTCAAGATGCTACTTAAAACTCGCTTAGGCAGCAGTTTCGAAACGCTTTGCTTAAGAGATCAATATCGTTTTTATGTATTTTCAAAATATTTTATGACTCATATCATTGTTAAATTATATTTACTTATTTGAATTGATTCAAAAAGAAATATACTACATAAAGTTCCGAAATCTCTTATTACATAATAATAATAGCAACTCTATTCACTTAAGAAATCAACGCTTACGCAATGGAAAACTATTGCCTATTGTACATAAAAATTGCTGTTATTTGCAAATGAAACTGTTGCCTATTGCATCAATAAAACAATTGTCCCTTATATTTATGATAAGATTACTATGGCATATACTACGGCGCATCAGCTAAAGATTGTTTCTTATATTTATATTAAATAAAAAATAAAACTATTGTCCTATACCCTTGGCGAGCCATTTATGAAAAGAAAGAACCTTCGGCCTATTATCTCTTGCTTTTCTTATTAATCACAACCCGCATCAGATGGTGAGAGGGTGGTCGAATGTCCTGTCAAGCAGTAGCAAAATGAAGTGTCAGATTGATGACACATGACACTGGGGGAAACATGGAGCTGTTAACTAGTTATAAAAGGATAAGAATGATATCTACCGATCAATGTTTTAAAAAAAGGATTAAGATTGAATTAGTTAACTAGTTGATTTTCAATTTATTTTATTTAATAGGATAATTTTGTAAACTTTTTTGAGAAAATATATAAATGATATTCAAAAATATTTAAAAATTAAAAAAAATAATATAATAAAATAATAAAATCTATATTTAATATTTAAATTTCAGTAAAATAGTGTAATTTTTAAAAAAAATTAATTTTTTTTATAAAATAACATAGTTTTGAATTGAATTGGTTTGATTCAATTTTCAGTTTTACCTAATTTTTTTTCGAATTTGACCGCTTTTTTCTTTAAGAAAATTTTGATTAATTTTTGAATAACTAATTTTAATATTGAATCACACTAAATTAGTGATCAGATTTTCAGTTTTACTGAGGTGATCCGTTTCTGAAAACATTACTGTTGCAAAAGGATAAGAATTTCTAAGGGCTGATGTTACGGATTCCAGCGTTTTCCTCGGGAGGACCTATGTCATAATATTATAGAATATGTCATGGTTCAGAAAAAGCCATGTATTGACTCAATGAAAAGGAACGAACGTCCAGTTTTTTTTAACCCTCGAGCACAAAGGCATTATGAATATGTCTTTTGAAAAGGAAGAAGATATCTTTAATCTCTCAAGAAAAAAAAAAAAAAAAAGCATTACATTATTTCTTAGAGTTGGATTTCGCTTAGATTTTTATTTTTTATTTTTACCTTCTACTGATTTCAATAAATTTGCTCCAATCTTTAGAGTCATTATACTTGTTGTATTGAGTTTCATGTTGTTAATACAAATATTTTTCTTTTCTTTACACGCTTTCATCCATGCCTTTGGGGTCATATTCACTATCAATGCATTGAGCTTATTTTAGTTGCTTGGGATTGTTTTGGTCATTAAAAGCTCTTTAATTGGTAGTAGCTTGTTATTTGCTTCTTTGCATATTTCACGACTTTGGCTTTCAAAATCTGTGGTTTTGTGGAGTGGTAGAGCTGCGTTATTTTTATTTATATCGATGTTTGGGTCTTTGAAATATTTTGATCTATTCTATTATGACTTTGATAATTGCATTGCATTGGCAGTTGTTACTGATTTTTGCTATTTTCCGTTATTTACACTCGATAGCTTTGCTTTCTTGGACGATTTAGATTTGTGCACTTCATACGTGGGTAATGTTTGGATTTGAAACTACGAATATATGCACTTTTTATATCTTTCATATCGATAGTTATTTGAACTGTTTTCGTCGTTCGTACTTAATACTACATTTGAGAGTAAACTTCTTCACTTATTTTATTATGTATCATAACCTCTCATTAATATAAATTCAAAAATTTTTAATCTTCTGATTTGATCTCGAGATATGACAGCAAATCTATGAACCTAATAGTAGAGACAAAAAGAGGAGTAACCACACTAGCCATAATGGGCTGGACTAGCTCGTCCTTCTTGAGTATTGCTTAAGCATAAAGATGGTATTCTTAAAAGATAAAGACTCTTAATTTTACAAGCTAGGAATAAGGCTCACCGTTTCCTATTTCGATAGTTCAAGCTAAATTATTTTATCCATTCATAAGAGAATTAGAGCTTATACTGGATATGCACACTCAATCAATTACATGTCCTATACATAAAATTTTCTACTATTAACTTAAACATTATTGTGGTATTAGCGCATATATTGATTCCTCTCTAAGCTCTGCCATGCAGAGCCTATCTATCAGCTAGTGACAGAACTAGAAATTATTAGGGAGGCTTGGTTAAATTGTTGGTGATCGGTGGTGTGACAACAAGATAGGAGGAGGAGGAGATAGAGGAGAAATCTATTTTTTTAAAGGAAAACATTTTGTAAGGTCTGAAATATGATTTTAAAAAATTCAGGTAACCCGAGTTATTTTAAAAATAATATTCTCTATTTTTATGTATATAATTATAAATTTTAATGATTTAATAATAATTAGATATATTTTAATGTATTTAAGGATATTATCTAATATATATATATATATATATATAAGTATTTAAAAGAGAAATGATTTTATATTGAAGAGATTATTATTTTAATTAAGGTTATATTATTTATTATGAATTAAATTTAAAGATTTATATTTAATACATATTTTATATTTAAGAAGTTAAATATAAATGAGTACGTGATGATGTATAATATTTTTAAGACGAGTATATATAAAAATATATATATATTTAATGATTAAAAATTTAAAGATATGAAATTAGTTCTTTAAGTATGAATTTTATTGAGATTCAAGAAAATTATGAAAATTACTTCAAGTTAATATGAACATATGATTTAAATGATTTAAATGTTGATTATATTATGTGAATTAACTATGTTAAAAGAATTTATAAAATTAATTTAGTTAATATAAGTATATGATTTTAATGTTAATTATATTTTAAGAATAAATTATGTTAAATAAATATTTAAGGAATTTAATTAATTTATGTTAAAGATATTAATTTATTTAAGTTTATTTGAGTTATTAAGTAAGTTGATTTAATTAAGAATGTTATGTGAATCGATTTAATTTAAAGTATTTAATTAAGAGAAATATAGTTATTTATGTGAATATAATTTTTATTAATTTTGAGAAATCAAATTGTTTATGAGATGTATTTCATGTCATGAGAAGTAATTAGTTATGGGTGATTTATTATTTAATTTAAGTAAAATTTAATATGGATTATTTAAATGAGATTTTATATTTATATTTAAGAGAATTAATTTAATTTAAGTTAATTTATGTATTTTGCAGAAGTTAATTTAATTATGAATAGAGAAATTTAATTTATATGGTACATATTTTAATTATGAGAATTTTAGTTTTTTATTATTATTATCATTATTGATATTATTTTTCTTTTAAAAAAAAGAAAAAAAAACTAAAAGGAAATGCAAAAGAAATGAAATGAAAAAAAATCAAAAAAAGAAAAAGAAATGAAATTAAAAAAGCAAGAAGGGCCGACGATTGAGGGACTGCGCTTATAAATAAAGGATAAATTTAACGGTATCAGATGATGGATTTAAACGTGTAACCATGAAGATATTATGATTTTTGGCTTTTCCGTTGGTGACGCTTTGTGTGCGTCGATGATGTCTCAAATCATGCGCACAACTAATACCAAAGAAATTTGATAGAGATAAAATGAGATTGGATTAAAAAATAAATTTTATCAATGAAAATGAATTGAATTCACAATCATTTGCATCAAATAATATAAGTATCAAAATATATTTGGTATCTTAAAGATAAACATTTGCAATTGTTAACAGAAAAAGGGCCACACACCTTAATACATTTTAAATTAAAGTAACAATAATAATAGATAAAATTTTGACCATTTTCTGTTAACCTGATAAAAACTTAATTTCTAATTAAAGAATTTTAATTTTGAGCAGGTGGAATAAAAATTTAAAAAATTATGAGGCGACGAACATCAATAATTAGTAAGTTTACTTTAATATCATATAACATTTATTTGTTAGGGATTTTTTCCAAATTGCCACCCACGTCAGGCCCTCCAGGGATCTGCAACTGCCTGCCTTGCTTATGTAACTGTTTGCAACAATGGAAACAATAAGCAAACAATGGATTTGTATAATCCAAAAGTTGCAGACCATCTAAAAACCTTCTAAATCGGTTTATGAAATGGAGCCGACCACGAGGAACATAACAAGGAAGAGACATATCCCAGTCACAGCAGATTAAAGTTGATAATCTTGTAGAAGTCTACAAAATTAAGCCCAAAGAACCAACCCACGAATGAGACAAAGCATGAGACCATAACCTTAATTGGTTTATTTATAGATTACTCAGTATTTTTCTCCGTACTATCCCCAGAAAATATATACACATATTATATATATATATATATATATATTCATTTATTGCTTTGAAATTATAAAATAGGAAAATAATTTGTGGCAAGCTCAACTTTTTTATCTCCTCAATCAAGAATCTCCCTCTATTATAGCCTTAGCCTAGACATGCTTGTCCAAACCTGTATCTCTTTCCCTCTTCTGCATCTTGTTGTTATTTGTCTTCAGTCATATAGAGTTCTAGCCACCATTTTTTGGTTTCGGTTATCTGCTTTAGTGGGTCTTTCGGCTTCATTTTATTTTTGTCTATTCCATTGCAAGAACAATTGCGAGAAAGATCAAAGAAAAAGGAAAGAAACAATGCCAGCCATAGGAGAGATAGCCCCTGAAAACGAAAAGGAGTATCCAGGAAACCTTACTCCTTATGTGACTGTAACATGCATTGTTGCAGCTATGGGCGGGTTGATCTTCGGCTATGATCTTGGGATTTCTGGTAATATTTCTACTCTTCTTCTTTAGCTCTTCAACTTCTATTAATCTTTAAAACTGATGGTTTATGATGATATACAGGTGGAGTTACGTCCATGGACTCATTCTTGAAAAGGTTTTTTCCTTCTGTGTTCAGGAAGAAGGAAGAGAACGCCTCCACCAATGAGTACTGCCAGTATGATAATCAGACGCTGACCATGTTCACATCTTCATTATACTTGGCTGCGTTAATGACTTCTTTTGTTGCATCCACTGTTACCCGTAGCTTTGGAAGGAGACTTTCTATGATTTTTGGTGGTGTGCTCTTTTGTGCTGGTGCCATCATCAATGGTGTTGCTATAAATGTCTCGATGCTGATTCTTGGTAGAGTTTTGCTCGGTTTTGGTATTGGGTTTGCCAGTCAGGTAATATTGTTGTCTATGTTTTGGTGTTCTTTTGTCTTGATTTCCTTTCCTGTAATGATATTTGGAAATTGGTGTGTATGGATTTTTTTTTAATTTTTCGTATAATTTGTTTGAATATGTATACAAAGCAAATAAATTGAACAAATTTTATATTTGAAAATTAGAGTCAAATGTAGTTTAATATGACATTGTTACGATGAGGGATCATATTTGACTTTATGAAATTTTTTTACAAATACAAAAATAAATTAAAAAGATACAAAATTAAATAAAAATATAAAAAATGAACATTAAAATAAAAAAATTCTATATTGATTTTGAAAAAAAAATATCTTTAAATATACTGTAATAGTGATGACACTGTTGAATGTGATAGATGCTATTGTTAGGAGTCAAAATTCCATATCAACAATGTGCATAAAATATAAAGGTATATAATAGTTTAGATTTAACTACCTAATTAGTTAGTTCTAATTTTTTAGTAATTTTTTTATCCAAACTCATTTTAAATCTAATTAATTCTCTGGTTTAATTTCCACTCAATTTCCTTTTGCCGCCTTTACCTTTTCATTTCTAATTTCTTATATAGTATGATCAAATGCAGTTTAATACGTTCATTGTTACGATTAGGATCATATTTGACTTTATGAAATTTAGATACAAAAAAGAATTAAAAATATAAAAAATGTACCTTACAGTAAAGAAATTCTATATTGATTTTGAAAAAATAAAAAAAATATTGCTAAACATACTCTAATAGCGATGACACTGTTGAATGTGATAAATGATATTGTTAAGAGTTAAAATCACATCAGAAAATGTGCATAAAATATAAAAAGTATATACTGATTTAGACTTAACTATCTAATTAGTTAATTCTAACTTTTAAACAATGGTTGACCCAAACTAATTTTATACTCAATTTATTCTCTGACTTAACTCTCACTTAATTTCTATTTGTCGCATTTAACTTTTCATTTCTAATTTCTTGTTTGACTCAGTTTCTATTTCTCACTCGATTTTCCATCTGGATGTCTAGTCCCAAAGGTTCGGTCAGTTGTTGCCGCTGCATTTAATTTTAATTTCAGGAGAAGAAATTTTAATTTCAAGTGATCAACTGAGTAAGTTGTCACTTGAGGTGAGTGTTAAAAATTAAAATCTCACATTAGAAATGAGCATAAAATATAAATAATATATAATGGTTCTGACATTTTAACAATGATTGACCCAAATTTATTTTAAACTCAATTTATTTTCAAATTTAACCTTCGTCCAATTTCTCTTACGTCCACCCTTTCAATTCAATTTCTAACAGCTATATTATCATTGTTTTTTTCTTATACAATTTTGGATTTAGATCCAAGTCTAAGCATAATAGGCGAGTACCCAATATATGACAGTTGCTTCCAAGGGGAAAAAAAAAAAAAACGACTATTATACCTTTAGTAGTAAAAGTTTTTGCTTCCAAAATAAGCCACTATACAAGAACATGTGTGCTCCCTTAGAGACAGTTTATTCATTGTCTTTCAATTTAGTTAGTTCATTATTTGTTTTTTTTAAATACTTTAGAGATTTTAATTAATTTTAATTTTTGTTTGTAATTCCAGTCTGTGCCACTCTACCTGTCTGAGACGGCTCCATACAGATACAGAGGAGCACTTAACGTTGGTTTCCAGTTCTCACTCACAATTGGCATCGTTATAGCCAATATCTTGAACTATTTCTTTGCTAAGATTAAAGGTGATTGGGGATGGAGGCTGAGTCTTGGTGGTGCTATGGTCCCTGCCCTTATAATCACAATTGGATCATTAGTCCTACCTGACACACCAAACTCCATGATTGAACGCGGCCATCATGAAGAGGCAAGGGAGAAGTTAAGGAGGGTTCGTGGTGTCGATGATGTTGACGAGGAGTTTAATGATCTTGTTCTTGCCAGTCAAGTATCAAAGAAAGTTGAGCATCCTTGGAGAAATTTACTGCGGAGGAAATATAGACCTCACCTAACTATGGCAATTCTTATTCCATTTTTTCAGCAACTGACTGGCATTAATGTGATCATGTTTTACGCTCCTGTTTTGTTGGATTCCATTGGTTTCGGCAGCGATGCTGCACTCATGTCTGCTGTAATCACTGGTTGTGTTAATGTTTTGGGTACGTCGATTTCAATCTATGGAGTTGACAAGTGGGGAAGGAGATTTCTTTTGGTCGAGGGTGGAGTCCAAATGTTGATATGCCAGGTAAGGCTGGACGTGTTGTTGTCTGTTATAGTTTAAAGTTTTGATTTTTCACATAAATCATTTATCGGATATATGTGCAGGTAGTTTTAGCAGCTTGTATTGGTGCTAAGTTTGGAATAGATGGGAATTCTGTCCATTTGCCCAAGTGGTATGCTATTGTTGTGGTACTTTTCATTTGCATCAATGTGGCAGCCTTCGGCTGGTCTTGGGGTCCTCTTACCTGGTTGGTGCCTAGTGAAATTTTCCCACTTGAAATCCGATCTGCTGCACAGAGTGTGGTTGTGTCTGTGAACATGCTCTTCACATTTGCAGCTGCCCAAGTATTCCTAACAATGCTTTGTCATTTGAAATTTGGGCTATTCCTCTTCTTTGCCTTCTTTCTGGCGGTGATGTCCATCTTTGTTTGTTACTTCTTGCCCGAGACCAAGGGAATTCCAATTGAAGAAATGGGGAAGGTGTGGAAGTCACACTGGTATTGGTCAAGATTTGTTACTGATGATGATTACACTCTAATGGAGGGCTAAGATGGAAGTCACCTTAGTTGGGAGCACATTAAAAATATGCATAAATTGTTAATAACCTCTGCCAATAATATTGAAACTAAATATTTTTTCTAGTAATCTGAATCTCCAATCTGTTTATTTAATAATTGGGCATGGGATAAGATTCAATTTTTAATGACAATAATTTTCTACACCAAAATTTACTTTTGACCACAAAAAAGAAGAAAAGCAAAAAGAGATACAGAAATAATGGTCATATAATATCAGTTAGAAGTAGGGGTGAGCAAAAACTAGATTGAATTGAAAAAATTGATCGAATTGATTTAATTTGGTTGGTGAGATTTTAATTTTAAAAAAATTTTTGCTTTTCGATTTTGATTTGGTTTTTTATATAAAAAACCGAATAAATTGAGATTATTAATAAATCAAATCAATTTGAATTGAATTAAATTTAAAATACATGTAATTTAATTAAATAGAACAAAATCAAATTTAAATTTTATAGGTTTAATCGATTTAATTTTTTAAAAAATTTCAGTTTGACTCAATTTGTAAAATATAAAATTTGATTTTACTGATTTTAATAAAAAATTGAATCAAATAAACTGAATCAATCAGTTTGCTCACCTCTTGCTAAACAAGGATAATGTTTGTAAATTTCTCTATTTAAAAGAAATATTTATTCCAAATTTTCAATGTCCTTTGGAAAAAAAAATCATTTGACAAAAAAAAAATATATATATACTTTACATTTCATAGTTTATGTAGTAGTGATATGATGTACGATAAATATTATAGGAAAATTTCAATTGAATTATATTCTACGGTTTTAGCATATTTTCACATTTTAAAAATTTTATGTTTGTTTCACGTTTTTTTATTTACATTTTATAAAATGTCATTTTATGAAGCATTTTCCTATCAATTTTCTAAAATTTCTATTTTCATACTATATACTTGTACTTTTTATCTATTTTGATTTATTTTAAATAAATTATTATTATGTATAATATTTCACCTAAATTTGAGATAAGGGACATGTAAGTTTTTAATTTTTTTAAAAAAGTAAATTTGATTTAACGTAACAGTGGCACTGAGGCACAGACTTTCAAAAAAGTTATTTAATAAAAAAGTCAAAATAATTTTAAAATTGAATTATAAATTTTGATATTATGAGTGCAGAACTACATTAAACCATCGTAATTTTAAAAATTTAAAATTAGTTCGATGTTTCTCTTATAATTAAACCAATAAATGGGTTGAATAAAAAAAAATTGAACTAACTTAGAATCAAAATCAAGCAATATATATATATATATATATATATATATATATATATATATATATATATATTTTAAATTCTTAAATCTTGACTTTTTGTATAGAGTTCAAAATTGAAATAAAATCAAACGAAAGTTTTGTCATATATGGTATTATATTATGGTGTCCTAATTAATATAATTTTTAAGTATTTAGATAATAAATTCATTAATATATAATTATTTATCACCTTGAATAAAATTATTATAATAAATAAATAAATTATATATAGTTTAAAATTGGAAAATAATATATGACAGCTCAAATTTCTCTTCTCAGTCAAGAACTTATATTTCTTCTCCTCTTCTTCATTTTTTTTTTAAATTTTGGGTTGTTACGTGTTTCTTGATTTTCTTATCTGTTTCAGTCAGTCTACGTGTTTCTTGATTTTCTTATCTGTTTCAGTCAGTCTTTCTGCTCTAATTTCTTTTTGTCTATTTCCTTGCAAGAAACAGTAGCAAATCAAAGAAGAGCACAGAAACAAAGAATGCCAGCCGTAGGAGGGACAGGCCCTCAGAATGGGACGGAGTATCCAGGAAACCTGACACCTTATGTGACTGTAACATGCATTGTTGCTGCTATGGGCGGGTTGATCTTCGGCTATGATCTTGGCATTTCTGGTAATGTTTCTACTCTTCTTTTGTTAGCTCTTCAACTACTACTGATCTTGAAATTTGTTGGTTTGTGATGATACAGGTGGAGTTACTTCCATGGAATCATTCTTGAAAAAGTTCTTTCCTTCTGACTTCAGGAAGAAGGAAGCAACCGCGTCGACCAATCAGTATTGCCAGTATAATAGTCAGACGCTGATCATGTTTACATCTTCTTTGTACTTGGCTGCTTTAATGGCTTCTCTTGTTGCATCCACTGTTACCCGTAAGTGTGGAAGGAGACTTTCTATGCTTTTTGGTGGTGTGCTCTTTTGTGCAGGTGCCATCATCAATGGTGCTGCTAAAGACGTCTGGATGCTGATTCTCGGTAGAATTTTGCTCGGTTTTGGTGTTGGGTTTGCCAATCAGGTAATATTACAGTCTATCTTTAGGGTTTTTTAGTCTTGATCATTTCGCTATAATGTGTTTTTTTTTTATTGGATTTAGAAATCGGTTTCTTTCTGGTTTTTTTTTTTTTTTTTTTTATCGAATAGTTTAAAGTGAACATAAATATATGGAGTTTTTATTCCTCTTATTGGGATACCATTCAAATTCCTTATTAGATTTGAAGCGAATTTTCTTCAATTGATTGAAGATTATTTTTAATGATAATGTAGTGTTTTCATTCTTGAGTTTTTTCCTTTTTGGAAAGAATTCTAGAGTTATCTTTAACCAAATGTAGATTCTTATTGGAGTAAAATATAAGGTCATTAATTTTGTGAGTAGGAATATTATAAGAAGAATTTTAATTTTTGTTTAAAGGTAAATGCTTTTTTCATTTTAATTATATATTATGCTTAGAGAAAATTAAAAAAAAATTATTCTATTTATTATTGGTGATATGAATTGTGTTGTAATTATATAATAAGATAATAAATATATTATTTGTCACCAGTATTATATATAAAAATATATTTATAAATATAACCTCTTAGATATAATAGATTAATAAGAAAAAGAAGAATAATTTTGCCTTTAATGATATAATTATTGATCATAGTGGGAGCCACACATGTTCCCGTGAGATTAAGGGGTCAACACAACTGGATTTTCAAAAAATTCTCATTTTTTTTTTTTACAAAAAAGAAAAATCTGTGTAAATATCAATATAATAATTCTTGGATCCCACAGAAATTATGATGCGACCAATTGGAAATTTCATTTGATTTTTTAATTAGATATTTACATTTTTTAATTAATTTATTGAAAAAAAATCCACTAAAATTAATATATTGATTTTGCATGTAATTAAACTGCACTTTGAGAACTAAAAAATTGAAATATAGATAAGATGTAAATTTAAAATGTGAAGGCGTTTAATTAGTATAAGAGAAGTAAAATGTTTTGGTGTAAACAAATAAGAGCGAAAATTTACGTATATTAATTTTGATTTGTTTGTAATTACAGTCTGCGCCACTCTACCTCTCAGAGATGGCTCCATACAAATATAGAGGAGCGCTTAACATTGGTTTCCAGTTATCAATCACAATTGGTATCCTTACAGCCAATGTATTGAACTATTTTTTTGCTAAGATCAAAGGTGGTTGGGGATGGAGACTGAGTCTTGGTAGTGCTATGATCCCTGCCCTTATAATCACAATTGGATCATTAGTCCTACCTGACACACCAAATTCTATGATCGAACGTGGCCAGCACGTAGAGGCCAGGGCGAAATTAAGGAGAATTCGTGGTGTCAGTAATGTCGATGAGGAGTTTAATGATCTTGTTCTTGCTAGTGAACAATCAAAAAAAGTTGAGCATCCTTGGAGCAATTTGTTGCAGAGGAAGTATAGGCCTCACCTAACTATGGCAATTGCAATCCCATTCTTTGAGCAACTCACTGGCATTAATGTTATCATGTTTTACGCTCCTGTTTTATTCGATACTATTGGTTTTGGTAGCGATGCTGCACTCATGTCTGCTGTGATCACCGGTTGTGTTAATGTTTTGGCTACCTCAGTTTCAATCTATGGAGTTGACAAGTGGGGGAGAAGGTTTCTTTTACTTGAGGGTGGAGTCCAAATGTTGATATGCCAGGTAAGGTAATTGATTTTGTAGCTCGTAATGCAGAAAGTCTTGGGTCTTATGCTTCAAAGTTTTAACTTGTATTGGATTTTTATATATGTGCAGGCAGTTGTTGCAGCCTGCATTGGTGCAAAGTTTGGAATAGAAGGGAGTCATGGTCATTTGCCCAAGTGGTATGCAATTGTTGTGGTGCTTTTCATTTGCATCAATGTGGCCGGATTCGCCTGGTCTTGGGGTCCTCTTACCTATTTGGTGCCTAGTGAAATTTTCCCACTTGAAATCCGATCTGTTGCACAGAGTGTGAGTGTCTCTGTTGACTTACTCTTGACATTTGCCATTGCCCAATTATTCCTAACAATGCTTTGTCATTTGAAATTTGGGCTATTCCTCTTCTTTGCCTTCTTTCTGGCGTTAATGTCCATCTTTGTTTATTATTTCTTGCCTGAGACCAAGGGCATTCCAATTGAAGAAATGGGAAAAGTGTGGAAGTCACACTGGTATTGGTCAAGATTTGTGTCTGATTTTGATTACATCCTATTGGAGGGCTAGAAATGGGCAAAGGAGGGCAACGTCTAAAGAATGTGTAGCTGAGCCCTAGATTTAGTTAGATGTCCTTTTTTACTTTTAGTTTTAACACGCTTAGCAGTACATACTATTGATTTGGATGCCAAAGATTAAGTGGAAACGTTCTAAGTTTTCCTGAGAAGACAAAGTATTTTCTGCAATAAAAGTTCAGAGCATGGATTGGAATTAGTATAAGAAGCAATTTGTTTTGACTTTAACTTTTCTCCTCCACTGCAGTATTATTACTTGCTGTTGAGTTATTTCTGCACCAATAGATCCAACTTTTGCAATGGCCGGTTTGAATTAATTTTAAGGGAATGGTTGGTTTGGATTTGATTGATTGGTGTTGGGATGTTCATGCGCATATGGGTCACAGAAGAGACCTTTTCTCTTTGGTTTCCTCTTGGGTTAATCATGACTTGAAGGAGTGGAAATCAACAATACATGCGGCCGCTGGTGCGTTTGTGATCACGGATAATGATTTTCCTGCATCTTTCGCCAATACCTACAACTACAGCTTTGTTATTTATTAAAGAATATTATACATGTTATAGTCACATATTATTATTTTATATTATATTATAAAAATATTATATCAAAAATTAAAAAATATCAATCATATAAAAATTTTGCAAACAAAAATTTAAAAAGTAAAAATTATAAATAAAAAATCAAGATGATATAATAAAAACTTTAAATAAAAAAATTAAAAAATCAGAAAAATATAGCTTCTAAATAAGAAATTAGAAAAAACTATAAAAAAAAATTATAGATAGAAAGTTAAGATTTAAATTAATTTTATTAATTATTTAAAATTCTAAATATATAAGGGATAACAACAATATAATAGATTGTTAAGAATGATTTTGTTTAATACTAATAAATTTTTTCTTATAATTATGTCATATAAAATTGAAGATATGAAATCAACATGTAATTTTTTATTACAACTACTTCATGTATATATATAATTCGCAATAATCTATTAGTTTTTTTTTATTATAAAATATTAATATTATTTATTTGATCGATTAATAAGAATTATTTTATTTAAATTTAATATATATATATATATATATATATATATATATATATATATATATATATATATATATTCTTTTACAATAATCAGATTGCAACAACTTTGGTGACGTATCTTGAGGATGAACTTAATCAATAATTGTACAAATTGGATAATAACAATATAATAGAGAGCAAATATTTTTAATAATTTTTTTTCATACTGGCAAATTGGTCCCGCGGCCAACTACTGAAACAGATATGGCTATTCTTTATTAGTTCTGGCTTTCTTTTTTCGTGCCTCTTCGAACAAACGCTATTGTGTGGATATTAGGGGTGAGCACCACACAATTTGGAATCGTTATAAATTTTTGAAAATTTTTATTTTGACGAATAGATATCATTTCAAATTTTGGATATAGTTTGATTTAATTTTTGATTTTTTGATACAATTTAATTTAATTTGGTATTATTCGAGTATTCAGTACTTTAAACTTTTAATTATCAATTTTTTATATCGTTAAAAAAATTTAAATGTATCACTTTTTAAAATAAATAAAAATTTATATAGTATATATATTATTATATTTATATTCTAACTGAAATTGAGAAGTTCTATTCTAATAAATTGATTAATTCAGTAAGTATAAATTTTTTATTTCATATGTCAATTATTAATAATAATTAGTTCAACACTTCTCAATTTCATTAGTTCAGCAAGTATAAACTTTTAATTATCAATTTTTTATATCGTTAAAAAAATTTAAGTGTATCACTTTTATTTCAGTAAGTATAATTAGTTTAGTAAGTATCATTTTTATATCAATTCTAAAAATTAGTTCAGTAAGTATAAACTTTTAATTATCAATCTTTTATATCATTAAAGAATTTAAGTGTATCACTTTTTAAAATAAATAAAAATTTATATAGTATATATTGTTATATTTATACACTAACTAAAATTGAGAAGTTCAATTATAATAAATTGATTAATTCAGTAAGTATAAATTTTTTTATTTCATATCAATTATAAATAATAATTAGTTCAACACTTTATTGAACCATTTAATTAAAAAAATTATGATAAATAAATAAAATTACTAATAATTTTCAGTACATATTTTATTTGTATAAACCATCTAAATAATTAAATGAAGTTGATAAGTTTAATATTTAAATTAAAAAATTAAAAAATTAAATATATATATATATATATATATATATATATATATATTAGTGATTTCGGTTTGGTTCAGAGTTGAAATGGTTCTAATTCAGTTCTCAATCCGAAAATATATAAATAATCAGAATTATTCCATTTAGTTTCTTCTCATAATTTTTTCAATTCGATTCTTTAGTTTGATTTAGAATTTTCCATTCTGTATTTCATGCTCAGCTCTAACAGCTCTAATGGATATTACTTTGGATAAAACTATGTTTTATTTCTTTCTTTTTTTTTTCCTTCGAATTGACCTCTAGGTAACTGAAATTTATCTTATTTAATTATATATGTTTTCGGCTTTACTTATCCTTCTTTCAACATGCTAATAAAATCACAAGGTGGAACAACTCAGTGAATCATATGCTGTAATAACTTATATTTTCTTAAAACTCTATAATTCTTTTGGAAAGAAAGCATAAAATGCATGTTGATTAGCCCGTTATCACAAGCAAATGAAGAAAAATATATTAGATCTATGTATACACCTTTAATTGAATTGTAATTTGTTATTATCCAATCCAATCATTTTCTTTAGAGCCACATGAATTCTTAAGCAAAATGCTAAATGGCCTTCCACGCTTAGTTTTGAGCATTTATGAAATCCTACATTGGAAGGGTTACAATGGTGCTCACAGGTCGCCCTCGGAGAGTAACTGCTTGCTAGTAGCGGGAATCAAATCTGGGCCTTACAGGGTAGTGACCTCCCACTTGCCAACTCAACCCACTCTTGTTGTTGCATATTCTGATTATTGATATAGAAGAATCTCTAGATGCTGATTACTGGCAATTGTTGTTCGATGCATGATTATAAAGTTGACAGATTCTCCTCAACTGCTAATAAAGAGATTGATTTCCTCTATATTTATTCTCGAATTTGAAGGAAGAGCGAATAACACTAGTTTGTATAGAATGGCTTTTAGTCACTTTAGTGAAAATTAAAGAGCAAAATCAGAAAGTAAGATGGGGTTTCATGAATTTGCTTGTTCTTTCAACTCCCAGTTCATCTTGATCAATACCAATTTTTCATTGCAATTTGGCCAATCAGATTCAGTATGATATACAAATGCTAATTTATAAAATCATCCAATAACAATGAGAATATATATATATATTGTCTAACAAAGCGTGCTAATTGCATCATATCAAAGGTATTTTTGTTCACAAAAGTAAATGTAAACACGTTTGCTGCTAGCTCTGAGCCCAGCAATGGAAATACATCACTCTCTGAAAGGATTCTTCTGCCTGTTTTCTCTTGCTTTCTTTATCACCACTACCATTACCACCACCACTGAGGAAGTGGCTTTGGTTACTGACATTAGGAGATTGGATGGTAGAGTTCCATTTGGAACAATGATCAGGATGATCTTGAATACCAAAAATACTAGCTGACGTATTGACTCTGCTAAGATAACTCATCTTTCTTTCTTTCTTTGAGCGTAGCCTGTAACTTAATCTTGTTTCCTGTGGGGAACATAGGATTAGAGTTTGCTTATAAATAGAAGAGCAAGTGAACAGTGTCAGCTGATGGTTTGACAATCCAACGGTGAGGAACCACGGTTTTTTGCTTTTCCATTGGCGAGGTTTTGCATGCATCGATGATTTTTTGTTTTTGTTTTTTTATAATGAAAGAAACATTGATGATTAATGCATGATGACGTCCAAAATACAAGTTACTGGCGACAACTCAAGAGACGTGAGCGGCAAACTATACGCACAACAGCACTGCCTCAAGAGACGTGAGCGGCAAACTATATGCATAATTGACACCAATGCTAAAGCCGGTTAAAAAAAATAAAGTAGCAAATAAATACCTAAATTTATTTTAAAATAATAATAAAAAATTAAATAAAATTTTTTATTTATTTTATTATAAAATTATTTTTAATTTTATATTATTTCATCGTAAAAATGTATAATGTTAGTTAAAGAAAGTGAATGTGTTATAAACGCAATTTAAAAAAATTAGAATCATATGTATTTCGATAAAAATAAAGATTCTTTTAAATTCTTAAATCTTTAAATCTATAAATTTCAAACATACAGTTTCACTTTGACAATAAAATTTTGTTAATTGAAGAACGTTAAAGAGCGATATTTTAATTAAATAATAATTATATTTGTTCATTTAATTATAGTGGATATAAAGAGAAATGTGTTAAATAAGAGTATAATGATGTGTAAAGGTATTGCTAAAAATTTTTATTTTATAATTTACTAAATTATATTTTTAAAAAAATAATTAACAAAATAAAATATTTCTGTTGCGAGAAATTCTCGTAGGGCAAATCATAGGGATAAAAGAAAAATTATTTCCATTAGAAGGATAAGATAGAGGATGATGAATAGTTATCGCTCCGTCACTTGTCATTTATAAGTCGATGTCATTTTCAATAAATATTTTGGAATTTTATGATGAAATAATATAATATCGAAAGTAATTTTGACGGAAAAAATCTTTTATTAAGAAATAATATAAAATCAGAGATAACTTTGATGAGACTAAACTATCAAATAAATCTTTAAATTTGTCTTAAAGTGATAATAAAAGATAAAATAATTTTTTTTATCAAATTTTTGCTGAATTTGTATTGTTTCATTATAAAGTTCTTTTTTATCAAAATTACTCCCAATCTTATAATAATTATTTTCTTTTACCCAATTCCAACAAATATATGGTGAAATAAGTTAAATACGAGTATAATGTGTGCAAAAGTACTGTCAAAAGTATTTCTCGTAAAGCGAGGAGTCCTTACTTTTCGTTGGGACATGAAAATTTTTTTTTACATTAAGAGAGTAGGATATGATAGCTTTTGTTTCGTTCATTTGTCATTTCTAAGTCAATATTTATTCAACCAATATTTTGAATTTTTATGACAATAATACAAAATTAATGGTAATTTTGATAAAAATAGATTTTTGTGATAAAATAATACAAATTTAGGAGTAAATTTACAGAAAAATTCATTTTATATTTTATTGTCACTTTGAAACAAGTTCAGGAGTTTATTTAGTACTTTAACTATTTTGATGAAATAATACAAATAAATTTGATGAAAAAATTCATTATAATTTATTGTCACTTGAGATAAGTTCAAGAATTTATTTAGTACTTTAATCCTAATTAAAATGATAAAATTTTACAACGCAATTATAATATAATATTATATAAAATTTTAAATGATATATATAATTTATTAATTATTTATAATAATTTTTTTAAAAAAATAATTATTTTAAATAATAAATAATTATATCTTATTAAAATTATTATCTAAATTTTAAAAATTATATTAATTATAATACGATACTGTATAACTTACAGCGACATATAATTAGATTTATTTTGCCTGTCTTGCATGAGTACCTGTATAGCAATGCAAATAACGTATTTGTGTTATTCAGAAATTTCAGTAACATTAAACTTGTTAAAATTGAGGTATAGCAAGAGCTGCTGGTACTCGTGATTATCTCAGCCAATTTGTTCTTCCTCCCGTATATTGAGGCGTGTGTGGCAACCACAGGGACCACTCCAAAGAGACATGTTACGTCAGCCCAAAAGCAAGCCATCAATAAGTAATTAAAGGTGAGCAAAAATCAGACATTTTAATTCAACCTGTTCAATTCAATTTTTTAATGAAATTTAGTTTGATTCAGTTTTTATTTTAAAACAATTTCAATTTTTAATTTTTTTATGTAAAAATAAAATAAACTAAAATTATTAATAAATCAACTCAATTTGAATTGAATTAAATTTAAAATAAATATAATTTAATTAAATTGAACCTAACCAAACCAAAATTTTATAAATTCAATTCAATTTGACCATTCGATTTAATCGATTCGATTTATTTGATTTTTTCAAAAATTTCGATTCTGCTTAATTTGTAAAATATAAAATTCAATTTGATTGATTTTAATAAAAAATTGAACCGAACAAACCAAACCAACTGGCTTGCTCACCCCACTTCTAATGAAATCGTGCAATGCACACTCCCGCAAGCAGCGGCAATATAAATAGAAACAGAAAGGTAAGGAATAGGCTCAATCAATGGATGGTTAGCGGAACTCATGAAATAAGACTAGGAAAATCCACATCTGAAGAACCAGATAGCTTAGGCTAGTAATACTATAACAGGTGCTTCTCATCCACTGCACCACCCAAAGGCAGACTCGAGTTCTGGTCACCCTCAACACCCCCCCAACCCCCTCTCTTCTAAACCAAAAGAGAAAGAAAATTAACATCTGAAGACAGTCTTGAGCCATTAAACCATGCTGGACAGCAAAAAGAAAAAGGCAACGCCGAATGTGACACCTAAACCACATTGCAATGGTTCTCTTCTTTTCCATACATAGTGATCAATTATGTGCCTTACATCTCATAAAGAGTTTTATTTGGGAAACAAGAAAGGACAAAAACAAAAAATCACAATTATCTACATGCAAGTGCTGACAGGATAAGTTTTTGTACCTCAAACCACAGAAAATTCACCTCACATTTCCTTTTTTACACAAAAACATGTTGAAGTTTCCTACATGATCCCCCGAATACAACATCCTTCCCGTTACATTGAAAGATTGGATGAATATACTGAATGGTGGAATATTATAATTTTCATATAAAGACACCTTGAAGACAATTGCTGTCACTCTATACAGAGTCTACTCCTTCGACCAGCTGTCGAGCGAGGTATTTTTCCCTTCGCTCTTTCTAAACAAAAGAAATAGATAATATTAAACATACCAAGCAAATGAAAAATGACAATGGAAATTTTACATAGGTCATTCAAAGGAAGGCTCACCCATTCATCTATCACAAGTCCTTCCCCAATAATTCTTGGTCCTGCATCTTCTGGAGGTTTTTTGCGTGCCTCAACTGCAGCATCAGCATCAGCTAATTGACGCTTCAACTTCTGCAGAACCTATAAAAATGAAAAAGCACATTTACATAAATGGAGATTCCCTTGTCACCTAATGCATAAAAATCCAAGGAATGGATGCAAAACATGTATATATTGACTTCTCTGATAACTGATATAATAATAGTGCTTACAGGACTAGAACGCTCTGGATCTAGGAAAACAACCCTCAATATTTGCTCTATAGCTACTTGATCCTTCTGCTCATCAAACTACAAAACAAAAAGAAGCTGACAGCATGAGCAATGAATCCATTAAAGAAAATTAGAGTACCCATAAATAAAAAGCCCCACAGACAGAACTTCAAATACTATTAGCAGCAGCTTTCAACATGAGATGCATGTCCGAATAAGGTGGAATGATACTGATGTCCGGGACATTCTGATGATATAAAATGCATTCTCACACTTATATTTGTTAGTATCACACTACAGGTACGGCCTGACAGTAGTGAGACTTCATTTTCTTTCAGATACAACTCCCAATGCCTAACAAGCCTAATGTTGTCTCATATAACTATCAATTGGGATCTGCTAAGAAATCATAGTAGTGTTCCAGATAAAGCATTGGCATTTATGAATTCAGGATTTCTTGAATTACTAGTGAGATGCTCACCTCAGAGCAGACATGGGCACTATTCAGTTCAAATAAAAAAAAAACCAACCAGACGGTTAAATCCAGCATATTGTGATTTTAAAAAATCACCTTAGAGGTACTTGTATTATTTATTCTTCTTTGAATTTATACCAGATTTGTAATATTTAGTTTTCTTATAATTTATATGAGACTCGTAACATTTACTTTCTTAGAATTTGCATGAAATTCGTAATATTTAGTTATTTTTAGGTAATCTGAATGGCATTTGATCGCATGATTTATTTTTTTTTGGGGTCTATTTTATATGTTAGACAATGAATTAAAATTTAAGAAATATCAAAGATAAAGTTAAATGAGACTGAATTCAAAATCAATAACATAAAGCCCATAAATTTGGAACTTCATAAGAAGCTCTAACCAATTAACTGAAACAAACCAATTTAGTTCAATTTAATTCGGTTCAGTTTGAAAAATAATTCAGTTTAGTCGGTTTGCACCTAAATATAAATCAGTTGACTCAGTTTTGATTCAAACAGAACTGACACTGACTGAATTGACCAATGCCCGCCTGTACCTCAAAGTAAAAAAATACAAAGGGTTATTAAAAAAAAAAAAGAAACAATACATGACATCAAGATGAAATATATCAGCACATATCATTTGAAAGTAGCAATTAAAGAAATCAACCCACTTACCAGCTCAGGTACATAATCCATCACTCCTTTCACCTTTAAACTCATGATTTTAAATTTGACCTTGCTCTTCTGTCCAACTGGTTTCTCATTGTTTTCTGGGTGCTCAACAAACTTAAATACTGACATCCACAATAGAGAAAGAGCATTTTATAAGCATTGGATAACAAGAGAAAATTGCCTTAACATAGTAACCAGAACAGAGTATTTAAGCTCAATTACCAGTTGCTATGATACTTTCTCCAGGGGAAAGAATGGCCCCTGGAGGACGCATGAAACAGCTTTTTGGTGCGGTTGTTTGAAACTACAACAAGAAAAGAAAGAGAAGGAAAATTAATTAGAGTATCCAATCATTTACACAAGATACATAATATGACCAGCACAACACACAGAACAAAAGTATCAAAGCACCATCAGTGTAGCACTAAGTTTCCACCATAGTGGAGCTGCGCATAAATGAAAATCAAACAAATACAAGCCTGTACCTTGAAAGCGACATGGGACTTGCTAGTGTTTTTTATTTTGATGGCACTCCTGACCTGCTTGCCAGGTTCATCTAGCAAAGAGATAAAGCGTACAAAATAAAAAACAACCCATCAGTGATTCCAGTATGCAAGTGGTAAAATAATTGATTGGTATAAAAGAAAAGCAATAGGTTCCAACAGAAAAGGAATATGATTATTGGTGGACATCAAATATTAGTTGTATGGATTCTTCTAATAGTTCTAGCAAGCATCAATACAAGGAAGCCATAGCTTCAATCTCAAATGCATTAGTACAACTCTGTTCTGCAATAGCACATCCTTCAAGATATAACGAAGGAGATGGGTTGCCAATACTTAGGGCCATCATATCATTTTCTACACACAAAATTAATAACCCCATCACAAAGTGATATGTTAACAGTAAAATGTCATTTAAAACCGTCTAAAACCCCTTTGAAGCAATATTCTTACGCAGTTTATGTCCTGTCTTCTTAAATTTGACTGCAGTTTCCGAATTCAATACCGGTTTCATATTGATTATTTAAGTGGGAAAGGTGAGAAATGGCTTTTTTTTTCTCGTGCCTTTGGCGCAGGTTCCAAAACCAAAGCATACAAAGAAATAGCAGATATCCAAAACCAAAGCATACAAAGAAATAGCAGATATCAGTTCTTATCAGCCGAGACAAGCTGTTTTGAGGAGTGCTTTTTTCTTCCAACTAGAAATATCATAGGAGAAGAAAAAGAATCTTGCGCCCAAAAGTTCCATGCTTTCCCAATCCGCCAATTCCAAATCAGACAAGCACAAAAAAGCATCTCCGACAACTACATATTCTTTGCACGGATTGCCGCTTATTCTTCTCCAAGGGGCACGAGAAATAAAATTTGTAGACCACCAAAATATAATTGAGATGCCTAAGGATTTATGAAGCCGAAATGACATGCTCATGTTTTATATCTATTTTTGGACCTTCTAATGAGCAATTTACCTCAAAACGCAATACCTATTTTAGTAATACTAATTGGAAACGAAATTACCATAACCAATTTTTTAGCAAAATTGACTTAAAATAGGACACCGAAAAATATATCGCAGACGTATCAAAATAGATCAGCCGAATAAAAATGAAATTCAATTAATTAAAACACTAATAAATCGATAAGACTTACAAGGAAAGTAAAGCTTGGTAGAAGGGTCAAGCTTAAGACGACGGCGCGTAGGCAAAAGCGATCTAGCAACAGACGACACCGAATTGGAAGCGTGAGCATTGGATCCTTCAAGTTGTGCGTTGTTCTGGTGGTGTGAAGAGGAAGAAGACGGCGTTGTGTTGGCGTTGCTAGCTCGAAACGGGAGCTTGAAGAATCCCCACACTTTGTTGTTACTATTACTATGATCAGTCGGCGACTTGTGGTCAGCTATGGCCATGATTGCGTTGTTTTTCTTTTTCTGGAGATTATTATCTCTTAAAGAAGGTCGTACGTGATGGCGTTTGGACGTGCTTCTTCGCAGAAAAATGAAGAGTCTGCAGTGATGAAAGACGGAGGTAAGCCGCTATGGATTAATTCGTTTTAGAAGCTCCAAGCTGAGACGAGACAGACGAGTCGGAATTTAAAGTGAGTATTTAACTGGGATTTATGACTTGCATTCACGTCCGCGCCTTACAAAGTAATAATATTATAAATGCTGCACTGAAACAACGTCGTATTTTCACTCGACTTACCTCGTTTACATTTTGAATTGCTCAATTTTGACCATGTCAGTATTTGCTGGACGCGGAAAATATGTCTCAGTGTATAATAATAATAATAATAATAATGAGTTTATTTCATTTGGTTCATATATTTTCTTTCTAACAGATTTGCTAATGGATAATTCTTGTACGAATTAAAGATGAATTTTATGGTGATGTTATAATATAATATTATTATAAAAATTATATATAATTTATTAATTATTTATAAATATTTTATTAAACAAATATTTTAAACAAATGAATAATTATATATATTAGTAAAATAATTTATTAAACATTTAAAGATAAATTATTGAAATATAATATAATATATAACACTATAATATTCATTTGAATTAAATTTTTATAAATCAAATTATATAATACGGATGAAACTCATTTCATGTATTTTGATCAATGAAAAAAAAAAAAACCTCCATTGAAGCCGAAATTTCCTATTATTTTATAAATTTATTTGTATTTTCTTAAAATCTTCTACTAAATTTGAATTGAAGATACTTAAACAAAATGAGTATTTTGAAATACGATTATATTATAACTTACAAGCGGAACATATATGGATGAAAAGCAAGATCGCGACCAGGCGATGGTATGCTCGACATTGCGTTGACGTGAGAGGAGGAGGTCGTTGACAAATAGGTGGAGTGAGAAATGCGTTTTTGGCTCATTTGGGAGTTGATTAGATCAAAGCTCTTTAATCGATTAAGGCCAGAAGTCGATGTTAGATGTGAAAGCAAAGAAAAACTGAAGTATCTAAATTAGTGGATGCCAACGGCATGCTGCTTAATGTTGAAGTTTAAAATACCATGCCATCAAGTGATGTAACACGCTACTTAACGTTGGTTGGGACGTTAGATTGAAGAAGTGCTCTAATAATTGATTGCTTTCGTGTAACCAGTCAATCACGGCAAGAGTAGAGGCAGATTTGTTGTGTGGTATTTGGAAATTTCTGAGGCCTCGAATGAAAGGAAAGCGCTGAATAGTCCTTGTCTGCCTGATACACTTGAATAGTAAACTAGCAATGTAACTTCAGGACTACATTTGGATTTTTTTTTTTTCGACTGTGTTGTGTGATTGAATTATTTTCATAAGAGTTACGATATAATATTGATAAAAATTAGTGACTAAAGGGAACACACCGTCAACGTTGAAGTTTGAACTCGAGATTTTTGGTTCTAAAATATCACCTTTTAGCCACGTGATCAACGTATCAACTGATTTTTTTTAATATACAAAATTTGCTTGGATTGTGTTGCAAAATAATAATAACAAAATAATTAAAAAATTTGAATTAAATGTAATTTAATACATCATTGATATTATAATATTGCATTTGATTATTTGAAATAAGTTATTCATATACCAAATTTGTTTAGATAAATACAAAAAGTGAATGAAAATATTATAACAAATGAATAAATTAGAATCAAATATGATATAGTATAATCACTATTATTAGTTTTTTAAAAAATTTTCAAATATAGAAATGAATAAAAAATTAAACTAATAAAAATATAGAAAATGCACATTGTTATAGTAATTTTGAAAAAGAAAAAGAGCAAACGCACCAGAAGGTGCGATTACACTATTTGATGCAGCTAGTGTGCTTTGTTATAGTTAATGCACTAAGGATTGTTGAGCCATGTTTGTCACATTTTCTTTTTAATTACTTTAAATATATTTATTTACACAAAATTTAATAAACTCATGAAAATTCATTAAGTTGCTCTCCTAAAATTTGAGAATTATCTATTCTCTACTAAAATATTTGGTTTCTAATTCTGAATTAAATGAGTGCACTAATTATTGTAGAAAAATGCAATAACATTGGTAAAAAATCAACCTAACCTAGATAATATTCCAGGTAATAATTTTGTGATCATGTTTACTTTTAAAAATTAAGCTTGTATTAAAAAATAACATCGTTGCTCATGTATGCTATTTCTTTGATGTTGGAAAAAAAAAAAAAATGAATAGTCAACTGCAAGTTGAACATTTTGCTTTTATTATTTGTGATAAACTAAACATGAAACTTTTCTTGATAAATTTAACTTTCTTAAGTGTGTTTCTCGTAAAACAAAAAAGATAGTGAGACAGTTTGAATAATTCCAGTAAAAGTAATATTTCATTGTGGCCAATGAAGAAATTTTTTTTTTCTACATGTTAAGAAATAAATTATTCTATTTTTGAAAAGCAATAACAAATAGCAAATTTAAATCAGAAGACGTTTTTAGCACTCAAAGCAGAGGTCCGTTTGGGCTCTCCATCATGGTGGGTCAGTGAAGATCAACGAAACTCAATCTGAAGATGAAAAAAAAGAACTTGAACTGTGGCTAAAAACAGGCATTTTTTTCCCTGTATTGTTAGACCATAACAGATCAAAATATCTTCCCTCAAAGCAAAAGAAACCAGAAACTTCATTAGAGGGAACAAATAATTTCTTGTAGTGGAAAATAATTTATTGGAAATCTACCACATAACATGTATATACAAAATCTTATCCAGAAATTTAGTACACAAGCATGTCTCTAAATCACTCGCGGATCAAAATAACATAAATATAGAACAATACATCAGCCGATAACTTGCATTTTCAGTTATTAACATTATTTTTATATAAACAATAAAACGGAACCAAAATCGGAACAGTATTTGCTGCAGGATCAAGGGGTTCGGTGTCCTTTTTGTAATTATTGAGGTCTCTGGTGGTGCCATTTGTCAATTTAAATTCTTTGTATTTTGTCTTCTTTCCTCTCCTTCCAAACCGACGCCGTTTTGGAGGCTTACAAGGGCAATTTAGTTTTTTTGACTATATTTATTTTGCTGCCCTGACCCAATATTGCTTAAACTTCTCATTTCTTTCTCCTTACTGCCCCCCTGTTTTCCTCCTCCTTTTTTCGTCTTCTTTCTCTCCTGTTGAATTTGAGATTAAGTTTTTGGTATTGATTTTGGAGGAGTTTTTTACCTATTTTCGAATATATTTGGATTTCATGTTGGTGGATTGTGTTAGATTGTGTCGGTGGTAGTGGGGATTGCAGCCGAGGGAAGGGAACGCAGCGTGTCCGAGCTTTACACTACGACAGATGTGATTCGAGAACCAAAGGCATGTGATTAGGGTTTCTTCTTTTGCTTTTTTTTTTTTTTAATATTAATTAGTTTATTTATTAAATTTTTGTGTTAAAGATTCTGATGTTTAGGTATTACTCGATTTTTGGATTAAGCGTCCTACGTACAATTGTTCCCTGTCCCAATTGAACCAGTGCCACCTTTGGTTATCGGTGGCAACCCTTATTGAGCCACATGAGTGCTTTTGTTTCATCACTGTCATTTAGTGTTGGATTTTGGGTAAGTGAACAAGGACCATCCACCATTATTTTCATTTTTCTTTTCTTTTTGAGCTCATCAGCAGCATATGTAATATAACCAGAACCTCTTAAACTGTTGCTCATTTGGAGAGCACATGTTGTTCATTCATTTTGTCTTTCCCTGTAAGTGAACCACAAGACATGAATCCCATGTTTACAGTCAGAACTTGATTCTTTGCACCAATATAATAGTTCTCCAATTTATTTATTAATAATTTTTTTTTTATTTCTAATCATATCCTATATATGTAAATGTGGGAGACTAAATATAATCATAATAAATTCTCTGTAATAATGATCTTCAAATCAAATCAAATATAACTTAAATAGAAAGTGGGGTAACAAATGCAATAACTTCAAAACAAAAAGAGAATAAAAAAAAAAAAGGAGATATAGTTCCACATGGAATTGGCACTCCACCTGACAATATTTTCTTACTATTGCAATCACCTTCTTCCACTTTCATTTCTCAATGTTCCTTTTCAATGGAAGCAGCATCATCTCAGGAATTTTTCTGGCAGCCAATTTGGTCAGTTCCGTAGTCTTATACATGCAATATATGTATCGACATTGGTAGGTGTAATTATCAATTATTGTTATTTATTATTGGTAGTTAATTATCAATATATGTCTCAGCATTGGTCGGTGTAATGAATGAAATAAGAATTCCACTCAGGCATTAGCTAATTGTCACTCCTTCAGATGGACATGTTGCAATTATGTAGGAGAAGATAATTTTTTATTTTCGAATTGTATATGAATGAAACAAGAGTTCCACATATCGAAAGAACGTTATATTCCATTTGTTTTGCCCTCACCAAATGTTGTGACATTTAATGCTTTAGATCATTCTAGAAGGATTTTGTTTCATTTTCAGTTGTTTAAGGGCGATTATGATTGTAGAAAACCTTCAATTATTTACACTTTGCAGAAAATATACTAATTATTGTTTATTCATTTATTTATTAATATTTTCCTTTTTTTTATATTATTAATGTTATATTTATAATTTATTTATTGAACTTGATTCTTATCTAATCTTTTTGGTAGTCAAGGATTTTTTTTTCTTTGATTCGTGTACGGTTACAAGATTTAGTTTATTGATTTATTTATTAATATTTTCCTTTTTTAATATTATTAATCTTATATTTATAATTTATTTGTGGAATTTGATTCTTATTTAATCTCTTTGGTGGTCAGATACTTGCAAGATTCCGCGCTTTATAGGGTGCTCCATTTTTTTTTTTATATATATTTTTTGTTAAATTAATTTTGATATTCTCGCTCATTTTTATGTTTGTAAACGGAAATAGTTGACTTTGTTTTGAAGAGTGATATCCAATGTAGTTAAATATAAGGCTTCAAGAAATTAAGTGCGTTTTTTTTATTTGACTAACCACATCCTAATCTTTAAGATGCACAATTTTATTTTAATTCTTTTTATAATTGAATTAGCTGAACTAATCATAGAATGTTCAATATTTTTGAAAGATCTCAGATATACAAGATGAAGTTTTAAATTAATATTTTATTTTTGTTGGGGTTTAGGTTTTGTTTTGAATTTATATTGTATATGGTTGTTGATTTGTGTGAATCAGATGACATATTCATAGAATGTTTCTATGAATGAGATTGCTAGAGTAGAAATAGCAAACTGATTTATAAATCTATATAAATTTGCCTTCTATTAAATTCAACCAGATTACTAAGACCATTTAATACAGTATAAATCTGCTTTCTATTTGGAAATTGTTAAGAATGTTTACCTTTTGATTGTGTCAGTGGATTTTCTTTCATCAATAGGTACCAAATTCCTTAATTATTGACTTTTTTTTTCATTGATAAGTTATATTTAAAAAGTAATAGCTTACAAAATCCAATTCAGGTTTAATTATTCTTTTAATGGTTAAATGTATAAAGGATAATAGATTATTGAATAGAAAAGATTGACCCATCTTTCCAATGAACTATTTGGTTTTGATGTTTTTTTTTTTAATTCTACATTTACGCTCTAAAAAATTATTATTCAATTTGGCAGATTTTTCTGTCTCCTAATTTTATTTTGTTTTGATTTTTGAAGGAATAAAATCAAAGTTAAGATCAAAGTTTGCAAAATTGAACTTTACAATATTTAAAAGTTTTTTTTAGGTTCATATGTATTTAAGGTTTTTTTTAGACCGGAAAATTTGTGTTATGCTTTTAGATTGAAAATTATTTTTTTAATGAGTTTTGAAAATTTTTATCTTAGTAAATCAAAAATTAGTTTTTTCTTATTTTTTTTAATATATCTTATAATTTTATTGTATTTTTAAAAATTTTTATTACCTGTATCAATGCGCGGGATTATTTCACTAGTATATATAACAAAATCAAAGCAACATTGCCACAGTTTAGTGTGCAGGGTAATTTTGTTATTCTTTTCAATTTGGTGTTCAATTTGATGCGCTATTCACCAGATCTGTTTATCCCCTCAACACGCGAAGCGGTGCCGTTTGGATGTTTCTGCAAAAGTTGTGAAACGGTGCCGCCTCCTATCTTATTCAGGTTCCTATTCTTTTTTTTTTTTTTTTGTCTTATTTGGATTCTTTGGAGGAGCGGCGAGTCCGCTTGAATCAACTTTCTTCGCCCCACACCCAAAAAACAACGTCATTTTTTCCTCATCATACCTCCCAGTGGAAACGACGTCGCTTCTTACACTGCCTCAAGGTGGAGCACGCTGTTTAACCCGTTGCCTCCCCCCTATATTACAATCTGCGTGCATTCGGCAATTAAAAATTATTTAATTGTCTAAAGATCAAGTTCATTGTATCCAAAGCAGGTGATTATTCCTGTGTTTTCCTAGGATCATCACTAAGCTTTGTAAACCGTGAAAAAAATAACCCCATCGAACTACCATGACAGTGTTTCCTGTACAACACAAATATTGAGCACAAATGTTATACATTAAACATTGATAATTGTTTTTATTCACATAAAATTTCTGACTAGCCGATGAGTGAAATACATAAGAATTTTCCAAAGAAATCTTACCTTTGTTTTATCAATAAAATGACGAGGAAATATATATATATATATATAGCCTCAAAAAATATAGAACAACAGTTATCAAATATTTTAATCCACGACTAATCCATGTACAATTATTATTTGATCATTCACAACACATAAAAAATTGAATTTAGGGTAATTTTAAAAATTCAATAAATATTTTTTTAATTTCTAATCCCAACGTCCACACGATTTTTCTTTGTTGAGTATGTTTATTAGAGAAGTTCTTTCCCTCTCATTGATAGTTGCGGTTTAATTATTGGAGGGAATAGCAGTGCAAGGATAATTGCTGTTTAGTTATTGTTTTCAAAAAGGCCTTTAAATGCTTTAAAAAAAATTGTTAACTTTACAGCTCTAGACCTGATCCCCTGTTACTGAATTAGCACAATAACATGTCAGGAAATAAATGTAAACTTCTTGTTACTTCACCAATAGACTTTACCGCTGAACAAGTGAAAGGAGAGTGCCTTGAATTCAGTGAACTGATTGCAGACGCTGGAGATGATACCTTTTTTTATAGGTAATATTACTAACGTGTTTTTTTTTTTTTTTTTACTACAATGTCTTTACTTTTGTTCGAATGTTCATATATTTTTTTTTTCAATAAATGGTTACATTTTACCGACAAATTTCATTGGTCAAGTTATCTTAGTGGGTTGCAACGAATCCATTAGCATGGCAAATCGAATTGCCCAAAAACAATGGTTCAAGCTATTAAACAAGTAGTAGTAATTTATTCATTAACCACCACACTTACCACAAACAACATATGTCGCTTCCCTTATGCATAACTGCCACATAATCTTTGCAGCTGGGAAGAACTTGATGTCACATTATGAAGCAATGCTACGGTTTACTTCCCTGAGGATGAAGTATCCGACGAAGAGCCAAATGATTCCATTATCATAGCATTTATTGCAATGTCCGTTAAATTGTATAATGGTTTCTTTATTTGCCTTACTTGACACTGTTCAATGTGTGCCAATTTTAACATCAGCAAGTCTACCTTTCTTACATATTCAATTGATGCTTGCTAGACAATATCAGTGCAAATGGTACTTCAAGTGCACGAACTTTTGTTAATCCAGAAATACCTGAAATTATTGTTTTCTGTGACATGTATGAGAAATCATGCTCCGATAATTATTTTATTATTCTTAAATGCAACAAATTTATTATATAAATGCATGCAACATTAAAAGGTCCATTCGACAAAATAAAACGGATTGTGTCGATCACACAAGCTCCGCTTAACCCAGACGAAGAAAAAAAACTCAATAGAAAAACAATTTCTGAGCTGTTGGACCTAGACGTGCATGTCGACAAGGTCTATTAGATTTCATTTATTCCTTAGTCTATTTATTTTGTTTGCCTATATTGACCTTTGTTCGATGTCTACTAGGGAATGAATTTTACATGCATGGCAAAGATGAAAAGCACCGATGCCTCATCATGTTGGTGGTACAAAACATGCCCAAATTGTAAAAAGCAACACTCAGAATTACAATGACACTATTTGGTGCAACGGCAAATACAATTCCCTAGTAATTCTGAGTATTTTACAACTTTTTCCACAATTGCTTATTATATTTAAGCCCTTTCTTATTTTTACTCACTCCAATGTTGTATATCAATACGAACATATTAGAAGTCATTGTGGAAGACTCCACTGAATCCGCATCATTCTTGATTTTCGGCCGTTTGGCTGTAGACCTTATCGGTGTTCTTGCCAGTAGCTTAGTCTATATTTTCAGAGATAAATATTCGATACCCTCATTTCTGACTCGGATAGATGGACTATCTAAGATTTTTCTAAGTTCCAAAGCTAATCAAATACCTGAAATATGATTTCGTCTTATAAATTCTTCAATGTTGATGAACAAATGCAGTCTTCCTTGGACTTGATCTCGCCTTGGACACCGACAACCGTGTTTCTCATTTCTCCGTTGGCAAAGAAAAATAAAATGGATGCCCATCGAAAACTCTCATTCTCACCAACAACAGGACAATCTTCGTCATCATTAACTTTATCTTCAAAAGACGAAGCCGTTGCCTATGAGTCCACTGAAAAATCCACGGTAACAACTCTTTCTTGCTGTTCTTCTCATATATTTACTCGTTTATTACAGTATAATTTGTTACTTATCTGATTCACTTTTATACCAGGCTACACATTGAGGAACTAGAGGAAGATGAAGAAAATTAATCATGTTCATTTACTTTTATTTTCGCAAGTTCCAACAATGATTCAAGGACCATGTTTTTATAATTTATTGTGAATAATTTGTACCGTGTTTCTTTCCTTATTTTCTGCATCAAGTTTGAAAGTAGTTTTAAGGACCATGTTTTTTTTATATTGTATTATGAATAATTCGTACTGTATTTCGTTTTTGATTTCCTGCAGCAACGGGCGGGTGTTAAGCTAATCTAAGAATAAAAGGGATGAGGCTGATTGAACAAACATAATTGAAGTGTCATCTCTAACAAATTTGACGAGATCATTAGCATTTAGCAATACAACTACAACTTCATCGAGTCTGTAATCTCAAAGAGACTCCAAATATAACATATGTCACGTCGCCATGATACTCATGTATACACTCGCTTGTTAATAAAAAAAAAAAAAAAAAAAACCCTCACAATATGAACTCAGAGTCATCCAATTGAAGAACCGCAGACTCTATATTCTGCTCCCTTTTCTGCTTATCCTTTGCAAACCAATCACATATTCTTCCTGCATTCAGCTCCTCAATCACACACCCTTCTTGCTCCGAGATCACCCTAAGAAGGTTCAAAGACGATATCTGAAAAACGCAGATATAAGCTTGAATACAATATTGTTTACTATTTCTTGAACAGAGTTTAATTAATTAAGAAGGGAAGTGATACCGTTAAACGACAAAGAAAACGCTCATGAGTGCTTAAGCCAGAGATTTCGACCAGACCAGCTTCTTCAAGAGTCAAGAAACTTCGCTTTTCAGCTGTAGCCTTCTTTTTGTCTGGTTCTTGTCCATTGCACCCTATAACTGCAAGTTTTCTTCTTCTGCGGTCTAGTTTGTTATTTGGGGTGAAAAGGGACACCGTTTCCATTTTGAGCTTTGGGGATGAGTTTAGGAGAGAGAGTGATTGATGATAGGATTTGCAAAACTTGAGCGAAATCATGCTCTTACAGAGGAATGTGCGTTGGAGGTAAAAACTATATGCAAATAGATTGAAAGAATAGACTTATCCAAGAAGAGTGTCTGCTGTGCGGTGGAGACGGAGAACGGAACTTGGATTATCCAACAAAACATTCCATGATCGATCATGATCTGGAAAAGGCAATTGAAATGGCCCATTTATGGCCTCATTTCAAATATTGGATCGGGCCCATTTATCTTTGTATAATAATAATAATTGATGACAACCACTTCGCACTTTGACTCTTTTTTTTTTTTTATGAGTAAATTAGTATTTACCTTGAAGTTTAAGGTAGTTTATTAGTTATATTTTAAGATTTAAATTAGTCAATAAAAGTATTTATATTAAATTTTTGCAAAGATAAAACATCAAAATAAGTACTTTTATATTTTTAAGATCATAATAGAATTACTTCTTCCTTTTCTCTTTTAACTATTATGTGAAAATTAATTTTCTATTTTTACTTTGTATTCAATCGATCCGTTAAAGTCACAGATGGCCAGAAAATAAGTTGTGTTGGAATCCGGCAACGAATGGCCAATTCTTTGTTGAAACGGCTTACCATTTGACTTGTAAGTTGAAGGCTGAAGAACACGCTGGAACTGGGATAGCTCCTCAACCTACTGTTTGCCGTGGAATGGAAGAAGTAATGGTAACTGAATATCCCACCAAAGATTAAACTTTTTGGTTGGCGAGCTTGTCGTGATGCACTCCCCTGTAGAACTAATTTGCAACAAAGGGGGATGGAGGTGGACAGTTCGTGTGCCCTTTGTAAAGCTGAAAAAAATTCGGTAGCTTATATCTTACTTTATTATCTTAAGAAACTGGCCTCTACTGATGACTTTGTTTGTGAGGGGGATAATAAGGTAACAGTGGACTGTATCAGTGGTGGCCCAGCTTTCGATCCTTTCCAAGGTTTTAAGGGCTTGGGTTTTAGCTTTACTTGGTCGTAACCTCATACAGCCAATCTTTTTTGGCCTCACTATTTAGCAAGTTTACCAAGTTTATCTGACTATAATTGTGTATGGCTTGATGGTTTTCCTTTGGAGCTTGTAAACATTGCTAAGCAGCATTTTCCCCCTGGCCGAGGTTTTTATGAAATCTATTTATCTTCTCTCAAATATATATATATATATATATATATATATATATATATATATAAACAAATAAGGAACTAAGATTAAAAATAGAACATATAATTAGGATATTCGATTGGGGATAGAATGGCGTTACAAGCCTTTTCTATACATGGAATAGATATATACACAAACACATACAAAAGGGTAGTTACAATCTACAGATTTTGTTGAAATGAAAACATTAAGCTGCATAATTTGATGTTTTCGTAATATAAACAGCTCTGATCTTCCTGGTGAACGGGGATGCTGTTAGATTTATTAATTAGGACCCCAACAACTCAAATACATAACAGTCCTAAGAGACTCCTCAGCCTGCTTAAGCTGCCTGTTTTTGGCAGCTGCCTTAAAATTTGTGGAATCAGTAGCACCAGAGAAAAGCCTTGCCTTTTTTGAGGAGGAAGAACAAGCAGAATCTTTCAAAGAGTTGATCATAGAATCACACTTGAATGCCTGATCTTTCATCCGCATCCCTGCCTGGTACAACACCCTGCTCATGTGTCTTATGCTCATTTATAATTGTAACATCAACGGAAAATTATTTTTAGGAGGTAGAGATAGAGAAATAGGAGATAGATATAGAGATAGAGAAAGGAGAAGGAAAGCTGTGATTTTGGGAAGGCAGCTGCAGCTGAAGTCCTGTGGGTGGAGTCCCAGGTTTGATCTGATCCAGCGGGTGGAATGGAAATTGAGAACTAGAGTCGGATAAGCCGATAAGGACGAATTTCATGTCCACGTAGGAATTGGAAGTTTCTTTACGAGTGATAAGCGCTGACGCCAAGCTGTTCAAGTCCATTGTTTTGGTTAACAAGTCTGTTTATGGATGGACAACTTGGACCCTGATGCGAAGTCTGACATGGGCTGTGGTAAGGCCCAGGATATACAGCTCATCACTAATGAGCGGTGGAAAATGGGCATCGGCCTGGCCTACCCGATCCGTCTCCCTTGAAAACCAACAATAGGTAACAAGTGTGGAGCAACCGTATATTCCACTGGCTGAGCAGTGAGCGAGTATATGATCATCGCTTAATTCGCCATTTTCTGCAAATCCACTATTTTTTGTGGTTCAAATCCTAATCATCTTGCCCCCAATGGATCTTCTCCACTTCTCCACTGTCCGATGCCTTCGGCGTCATCCTCCCACACTTGCTCGCAGACGATTCTTCCCTGTAAGGTTACCGCGCTTGATTCTTCTCCATCCCAATTATAAAATTCCTCTTCTTTAATTTACTAGCAATTTCATATTTTTTAACTATTTCTCAGGTCGAGCCTTCCGTTTCCCAATCACGAGGCCAAGTACCACAGAGAGCTGGAAGCTGCAGTTGATGTCGTAGAGAGGGCGTGCCATCTTTGCGTTGACGTAAGCGTCCTTTTAGTTGACTTTTGTTTGGCTATTATGATTATAGTTGATGGGGATTGGTTGGCAGGTGCAAAGGTTGCTCTTATCTAGCCAAGGACGGATACTTGAAAAGAACGACCAGACTCCGGTTACAATTGCAGATTTCGGGGTGCAGGGTTTAATCAGCTTAGGTAGTTTTTATTTACTTAGAGCTGTGATTTTGTTTTTTTTTGTTCCCGGCTATAGCGTTTAATATCGTCAGTTTGATGCTAAATGGATTTCTGCTTGCTTGATAATAAAATTAATTTGCTGCGGCCTCCCTCTCTTTATTTGTTCATTACTGTATCGTAATGCCTCCTTATTTCACCAAGTTTTTTACTTTTTCTGGGAATTAAAATGATTCAATTTTTTGAATGTGTTTTGTCATTAGAACTGAGTAAATTGTTCCCTTCGATTCCTTTGGTGGCCGAAGAGGATTCTAGTTTTTTACGCTCTAATAATCTGGTGGATTCTCTGGTAAGTGTGGTTATTGATAAAGCAAGCTCCAATGATAGACCATTGCAGCATGCTGATGTCCTGGAAGCAATTGACAGGGGGGGGAAGAATGCTGTTGTTTATGGATCAAAGCCTGCCACATATTGGGTAGGTAAAGCTCTTGAACAAAATATGATTTTGAGATAATGTTATTTTTTTCTTCAATTGCTATTTAACTTCTTCATTGGTAAACACATAATAATTGCACTCTCAAAATGCAAGTGAGCATGTCCTCTGTTTTATGAAGGGAGTCACCTCATGGGTTGTTGACCGGTGAGCTTTTATATGTGCATTAAGCATGCTCTGGGATTTTGTACTTCTATAATGATGTAGTCCACAAATTCAATGCAGGTGCTAGATCCAATTGATGGCACTAGAGGTTTTGTCAGAGGAAATGAGGCCCTATATGTGGTATGTCCTTTTTTTCTCAGGAAAGTTTTAATCCAGAAAGTTTGGATTAGTAATGTTAATTTTTAATAATGCCCTGTCCAGTTCCTCTATCATAGGTTAGAATATTTTTATTTGAAAGCCGCTTTTGAGATGCTTTGTCTAAGTTCAAATAGGCATCTGATTGGATGTTGTCATGTATATGGGGTATGTGTTGGTTTTTCAATAGTGAGGAACTTCAAGTCCAACTAGAAAATTAATTAAGCTAAGTTCCTGTCAAATAACTACGTAAAATTGCATATGTTGAACAACAATTTGTGATCTTACATTGATTTTCTTGCAGAAATTTAGTCCAAAAAAATAGTTACTAGTTTCCAAGAAAAAAATTTAAGTGGCATTTATATGACTTAACAGAAATATTTTAGCATACTCTACAAGTAATGTGTATCATGCACATTTTGTACTGTTCAATTCCCTTTTTTCACTACTTGCTAAGTAGTTAGCTCATATGCTTATTTTTCAGGTTGGGTTGGCTCTTGTTGTTGAAGGAGAGATTGCATTAGGTGTGATGGGCTGTCCTAACTGGCCTGAGGATATGTCCTACAAATCCACCACCGTGGTTCAAGGGAACGAAAATTTACTGTCTGGATCAGGGATCCTTATGGTGGCTCATGTTGGTTGTGGAACATGGAGAAAGAGGCTGCCAGATACGCTAATTAGATCAGCTAAATTACCTGATGTTTGGACTAGATGTATTGTTGATGGTTCTCACATTGTGCCTGAAGCACGGTTCTGTATTCCGGAGAGTCAAACATGGGAGTCATTGCCGCTTTCAGCTCTATTCAATCCAACAAATGATGCTGACAATATTGGCGAGAAAGAAATTCTTCTTTTGTCTGCCTGCTGTGGAAGGTCTAGACTTATTTATTTAGTAATTTGACTGTGTTACAGCTTTTTAACAATTCTTATGATGGGGTGACACTGCTTTCTGTTGTCTAAGTTTTACTGTTGTTTTGAAGTTTTTTACCATACTTTCTGATTTGCGGCTCTACAAAACATGTGGCCTTTATGTTAGATAGTAGCAACGCCTTGCTTCTTGTATGTTTTATTCCTTGCTTCTTTTATGTGTCAAAAATTCTAGTGGTGTACCAAATAGGAATAGGAAAGCCAGTGAAGTCTACACCACTGCCATTCTGTAGGTGAGGCATATCTGAATTTGTGTAAGAAGTGTACATGTGTTTCTGGTTTCTTCTGGCATTCCCATAATTATCCTTACCACCTTGGGAAGCCTTGAATACTTTTTTTCACAAGTTAAATGAGAAATGTCTCTCTAATAGATGAAGATTGACACTTTCCATTCTTTCATTTTGGTGGTGATGGTGATGGTGAATGCTTTGGTGCATATTTGTTTTTTAATTTTCAGTATTACTTTATTCTTATTCTTAATGTATGATAATTAGAATACAGATATCGGCTAAGGTCTGGTTCAACTAGCTTCCATAACATTTACATGATAGAGTTACATTTGGATGCAGTTTATGCAAGTATCTAATGGTAGCTTCAGGAGAGGCATCAGTCTTCATACTTGGAGCAAAAACTAAGAAAACCATCAAGGTATAATCTTGATTTCAAGAAATATGAATAATGAAATCGCTGTTGCATCTATTAATTCTTTGACATTTGCTATAGGCTTGGGATCATGCTGTCGGAGTAATATGTGTGCATGAAGCTGGGGGACAGGTGTGCAACTTTTCATCATCCTTCTTCTTGAGTTGCATATTTCTTTTGTTGTATGTAAATGTAAATTCATCTCTGGATTTTGGCCTGTTGAATAATCGTGTTTACGATGGGCATTCTAAAGAGATAATTTTAAAGATAGCATGTACCTGTCCCAATTTTCTAAATACGAGAAAACTGTCTGATGTATTATAACTGGAATAAAAATCACTTTAGATATTTCCAAAAAATAGTCTCAATTCTCTTTGGCTATTTACAAGTGTTTAATTAGATTGGATTTGGATGTAATTATATAATATGAAAACGGAGGTGCTTTGATGAGTTTTTTCACTGATTATTCTGTATGCAGCATCTGGAAGAAAGATAATATCCCTGACAAACGCGTAGTTCATACACTAATTCTTAGATTGCTCTTCATGAATATCAACATGTTTTATTGCTTTATGCTGAATACATACCTTAGTGGAAGTTTTGGTTGGAAACTAAGCACAAAGAATTGCATATTTCGCCTTAATGCATGTGGGTCAGTGCACATTGCGTAATGTATATGAAACAAAAAGAAAATTTGTAAAATTATGCACAGGGGATTTGATCTTTAAAATCAAACAATGCCATGTTAAGATATTTCATTTATTGGGATATTTCCTTTTCGTGTTTGTGTTTGTCGTATCCTGACTTTAAATATTGTCCACTTCAGCAGATTTGCATAATGTAAGAAACATCTTTTATGAAGTGTTTCATTAGTAATTTTCTCTTTTTTTGTTTTTTTGTCAGGTGACTGACTGGAAAGGAAACCAGCTTGATTTTGCAGCAGATGAAATTGAACGAAGGATTATATTTCCATCAGATGGTGTTCTTGTAACTAATGGCAGAATACATAAACAAATATTAGAGATGATTGCATCCAGTTCAGCCATTGTTTAACAAAATGATATTCACACTCTTGGTAATTTTTCTTCCTTTAGTCAAAGAGAGTACGTGTGATTGCACAGGGAGGTGTTTATAGACCTTCTGCAATCTTTTATTGGAGTTGGCAAGTCTTCATTTTGACAAAATCATTCATTTGGAGGCATGCCATTATTGTTAGGTTTAGAATAATACAAGGCTTTTAGAATTCGAGCAGCCCACAGTGATTGATAGTATAATGGTCATCTTGTTTGAAATACTAAAGCATTTATGTGCAAGTTTTAATTTTTTTAATTCTATAGAATCGGTTATGTTGGAGTCTAATTATATATATTGACGAGAAAGCCACAAGGTTGGTAATATTATCAAAAAATGTAGACTTAGCAAAATATCAATTGCCATATTTTCAGGCATTTTAGTGAGTCATTGTAAAAATTGGTTTTAGCTTTCCTCTACGAACTACTGATCATCAAGAGGCAAGCAGCGGAACCTATGTATTGATTGGATTTGTAGATCCTTATTCCTAGATTATTGAGAAATCATACTGGGTCATTCAATTGCCTTGATAAACCGAAAATATTGGTTTATCTGTTTTCTCAATTTTGTTTTGATATAAATTATCCTAATAAATATATTATGCATTAATAATTTATTCAGTTAATAAAGTGAAAAAAAAAAAAAGTATATAAATCCTACGGATAAAAGTACTATAATTTCTTAAAAGTTTGTTCAATTGAATGAATCTACGAACATCTTACTCGCGTGATATAGTATGACGACCTGAAACGATACTATATTCGCATAAACTGCATAATTCAAATGTGGTTCTGAAATGAATATGAGATAGTAGTTTTTATCTTCAGATGAGGAAATGTTTGCGTTTCTTTTTGATGCCAGTAAATGGGAACTCAAGATTGTAAATGGACTTGTTCTAGTTCCAAAAGACCAATGTCTGCTTTGAGCACGTTTCAAGCTCGAAAATCAGGGTTTATTTGATACACCAATTCCAGTAAACAAACTAATTTCTCATATTCCATTGCCCTACAATGCTTCTGCATGTGCAGATGAATAAACCTTCTTTTTGCAGCACTCAAAGCAATGTTTGACTGTTTTGATATTTTTTTAAAAAACTTTTAAGGTACGAAATTTATTTAAAAGTGAACAAAAGAATGAGAAAATTTTATAAATGAAATGAAGAAATTCTATATTTAAAAAATGGATCTAAATGCCGTTTAGTTGGTTATTGTTAGCATTAGGACTACATTTGGCTTGCTAGTAATTTTTTTAAGATATAAAAAATGAATAAAAAACACAAAATTAAATAAACAAGATACAAAAATGAATATGCATATGAAAAAATTTCGCATTTAGTATAAAAAAAGGTCAAATACTGTTTTAAATACTACAATATAACTGGTGTGGCGAGCAGCTACACCTGTCAACGTTCCTTTTGCACTTCCATAATGTTGAACAAATAAACTTCAAAGATCATGAGAAAGTTCTCGAGTAATTTCTCTTCTTTACCAACATAAAATTTAGCATTGTTCATCTCCATATAAAGACGTAATTTAATCAGAAATGGACAAAAGATGATAAAAAAAAAAAAGTGCATGGGTAGCTTAATATTGTATTAGCCTTGAACACATGCTTTGGATCCCGGATCTAAAAATAGCTATAAAGAACTGAATTTGTTTAAAGCACTAGTACTGAACAATTAAAGAAATCAAAACCCACTTATAATTTATTTGACATTTGTTGAAGCAATCAAACAGCTCATAGTAATACACTATAAATTAATTAACGAAACATTTTTTATTTTTTTATTAGTATACACAAACACACAGATTAAGGACATGACATATTTATTCATAAAATCATGACAATTTTATAAAAATGTATCAACCTATATAACTCACACACATATTTTTCATAAATGATGTGAAATCTCAAAGGATCATCCCATTTCCCAATTTTCGTAAATAAGAGACACCACATTTCACACTTTATATTTATGTTTTTTTTATTAATACACACAGATTAGAGATATGACATGCTCCTTTACAAAACTATAATAATTTTGTAAAAATGTGTTAATTTATTCATAATTGATGTGAAGAAACATTTTTGATAATCTACCAAGTTCAATTGTCTGCATATCCGCGAGTCAACGCAAGCACGTAGGGCTTGCTTATTAGAGTAACCTATTTGCCAAGCAAACCCTAAACGTTGGACAAGTCATTACTGTATCAAGCACAGGACAGCATGTAAAGCATTCTTTTTATTTTTTTTATTTATTTTTAGTTTAGGCGTATAATTGAACTAACATCTACATTAATCCACATATCTGCTGATTTGGCCCAATTTTGATTAATTATGTGTCTTGATGACAACTAGCAGGGAGACATTAGGCTAATATTGTGGTCATTATTTTCGTTAATCTTAATCATATACTATATTAAGGCTTTTTATAAATAAAACACACGTAAGATATACTCAATGTCATATATTTATTATCATGGGAAACTAATCCAAATTTCTGGACAAATTTATCACACGAAAGCACTTATTGTTGCAATTAATTTATTTATCATAAAAAATTAATTAAAATATCTTTGTGCCAAAAAATTAAAAATTATTTTTACCATAGACTCCTTTGGTTTGATGTCTTTAGGGGGAGCTAAAATTGGACGTCAGATGTTAACGATAATAAGTAATAAGTAAAGGAGAATAAATTTTAGGCATTAAGACATGATTGAATCATTGTCTTTAAGGCAACTATGCCTTCAAGATAAAACAAAACCACAAAACTCTCTATAAAAAATGTAATAATCTCAATGCTAGAAGTTATATTATATAAATAAATGTTAAAGGATACCTAAAAGAGTCACAACTCTTCACAAGAATTACATCTCTTTACAAAAGTCACAGCTCTTCACAAGAATTACATCTCTTTACAAAAGTCACAACTCTATAAGAATTATAACTCTTTACAAGAGCCATAACTCTTTATCATTATTATTTTTTAAAAAAAATAAAAATGATAACTGAGCAATTAGAATTCAACTCTCAAGTTGTCGAGTGGTAAGTCTTTGATATATAATATATATCATATAATATGGCTTTTATTTTAAGTTATTTCAACTTTCATTACAAGACAAATAAAAAAAAATAGCTACTACCTATCTTAGTAGCCATGTAGCGACTAAATAGTGATCGTTAGAAGTTTAGTGGCTAAATAACGACTACATAATCGCAAAATATATGATATCAATTGTTATCTACTAAAATGTAGTAGTTAAGTAGTCACTAAATAGCAGTTACACCTTATATAATAGCTAAAAGGAAACTGAAAAATAGCATGTAATAAATTTTTCCCTCTCATCACTTAGTGACTAACATTTATTAGTCGTTAAACTTAACTACTGCCTTTGGTAGTAGCTAAATAGTCGCTAATTAGTTAATGCATTGTCTGTAGTAGTTAAATAGCGAACTAACTTCTATAGTAGCTAAGACCAAATAAATTTTATTTAATTTAGTTACTAACATTTGTTAGTCGCTAAAGTTAACTACTACAACGGGTGTAGTTAAGTAGTCACTAACTATATAATATAATATTAATATATTATATATAATATATAATTTTAATATATTATATATAATTATATTAATATTTATATATAATATTATATAATATTAATTATATTATAATATTATATTATAATTTTAATATAAAATATAATTATAATATTTATTTTAATTTATTTTGTAATATTTATATAATTTATGTATTTATATATAATAAAATATTATATGTAATATCAATATAGTTTAATTATAATATTTATTTTTAATAATTATATATTATTTATATGTGATATTTATATTATATATACTTTGTATTATATATTTTTTAATAATTATATATTATTATGTATAATATAAATATATTAAATTATAAATATTTAGAATTTCATAATGCTAATAATTAGCTACTGCATGTTCGACAGTAGCTAAATAGTGATTATTTATTATAGTAGATAAAGTGAAAATAATTTTTTTAGCAATTTAGCGATTGACATTTTGTTATTTAGTTGTCAATTTTAGCTACTACTTTCATATAGTCACTAGGTGACTTAAAAATAATAATAACTGTGCGTCTTGCAAACACTTTCACTACTGCTATCTCCTTTTCTTCATAGCTGCTACTTCATGAACCCTAACAAAAGCTAAATCAAGAAAAGCTTGTTTACAATGCCAATTTCTTTTTAAATCAACTTTTCTTCCTCTTTTTGTGGCTGCTTTGTTTCACTATAGTCGACACCATTTCTTAAAACCCTAATCTTTCTATCTCTGCACTCTTCCTCACTCCACAGGTAAGGTAAGGTAAACTTTGTTCTTTCACTTTCCTAAACCATATGCCAAAACGAGGAGATTAAAAGGGGGGAGATATATGTCCTTCAATTAATCAAGGTCCGATAAGAGTAACACACAATATCAAATATCAGGATGATCCGCAAACTTAAATCAGTCGTGGACTTCCTCAAGTGCACACAATAAGGGCAGCGGTGTTAGTCCCACCCCTTCACCTTCTATTTGATCCAATTACTGGTATTCCTTTTTTCTTTTAGGATTTCTAACTCTTTTTTTTTTTTTTTTTGCATTCCTAATTTACGATTTTCGTATATGATTATTTGATTTTGATTTTCATATACATTGATTCTCTTTGTATTCATTTTTTTATTTTTTAATTCATTACAAATAGTTGGAAAATTAGTTATTTTGTTACTTTTTGTGATAGAAGCATTTGATAATAGATGGTCTTTAAAGAGATCTTAATATAGTGGAAGATACCGTTACCATTATGTTATAGTCTTCTAAAATTATTATTTATCAGTTCATGATTTCATCTCCTAAATTTTGGATCAGACACTATAATCAACTTCTTTTAGTTATGAAGTATCTTTGCCTTTATGTTAATAATTGGCTTCCTTTTATGTTAATGTACATGTTTAGTAATGTTGAAAATGTGTTCCATTTTTATTTTTGTTTATGTTAGCATTAGGTGAAGACAACTTGCCAAGATCTCCTTTTTGCCCTATATAGAAAAAAAATGTGTTGTTTCTCCAAATCTCATAGACAACTGACTCTTTTTCCTTTAGACTATGTTTGTGCTCTACAAGCATTATTTGACCTTGAAAATACTAACCGGGAGTTGAAAACTAATTTGAAATATTTGTTCATAAATTCATTAGTGTATGTGCTATGATCGTGCAATAGAATTCATGATGTAAAGTTGAAAGAAAGGTGTGAGCTTTTGTTTTCCTTCATGAAATCTATTTGTGCTTTATTGTTCTGTTCAGATATGTTTGTGTTTGAAATGTTCATGGATTTGAATTTGAGTTTCAAACTAAAAATTAGATAAAATCAACATGATGTCATTACAAATCCACATTCATTTCAATTAAACACCTATCCATAGACCCTTGAAATTCAAGTTAGCTTTATGCTTCAATGGTTCCTTTGTCTTCTTTCACTCTTATTTTATTTTTCAGACCCAAATTGAGGTTTATTATTATTAGCTTGCTTTACTTGCAAGCATTAGAGGAGAGTTCTTGTATTTTTTATTTTTTTTTTATAGTTTGTAACACTAGGACCTGAAGCATGTTGTCATGTTCTGGTTGGATTGTATTTGTGTATTATATTAAATTAGGTGCATAACATGAGTGATAAATGATAACAATTTGAGTTATGATGCGTCCTTTGTGTGCTAACTTGTTACTTAACTTGTTTATAGTACATTTGATTACATAGTACCAAATATAGCTAAATATTTGTATTGTCTTTTCTAGTTTTATATTTTCTTCATTCTAGCACTGCAATGGATAGGAGATTCATGGAGGAAAGTGACTACTGTAAGTAATTATTTTGATTTTTCTATAAATATAAGAATTAAATTGCATATTTGTATCATTTGTTCATTTGAGTTATAAATGTTGAGTTTATAATAGGCATTATTTTTAAATTTTCAATATTTTGTGTATTTATTATTGTCTAATTAGTTGATGCAGTCCTGTAATGTCAAGATTTGTTGGTCCTTTCTGGATTATTCATATTCTATTTTTTGAAATATGAAATAAATTTAAATTCTTCTACTTTCCATTTTATTTGTATTGAGAATAGCTAGTTTGTTACATCTATAGTGTGAAATGATTTTAAGGTGCCTTGAAAATGAGGGATAATTGAATTCAGCTTTCATAGTCTCATACATTATTTTATTCATCATTTTATCTTCTCTTTTGTCATACTAGATATTAGAAACATATGGTACACTTTTAATTTAACTCATCTTATTTAGCTTAAAGTTTGTGCCGAATTTATGGTAGGTTAAGCTGTGGTGTGACTGTAGTAGAATTAAACTGAGAAGGATGAGCAATGATCATTGATTTGCCACCAAAAACCAACAATTAAAGATGCTTTTGTTCCTATAATAGAACTATGCACAGTAAATTTTTGGAAACCAATACAATATTTGCAATGTGAGTGGATCATATTAATGTATTCCATGAATATTAATAATTTTATCCATATATATATATGGATAAAATTATAATATTGTATATTAATAATTCAAGGTTGGTTATATTTCAGTATTGGTATGTTACCCTTTTGCTTGCTTTTCCTCGATCAAGTTTGGGTCTTGCTACTTGAACTTTTCTTGAGCTCATTATTATATATAGTTAATAGAATAAAATAAAATTTCTATGTTGGAGGAATATTTTAGATAGTGGAATGAATAAGAGGAGGACTGCCCTATCAAATAAGCATTAAAAAGAAAGATTCTTAACCCTTATTTAAGTGATATTGTAGTAAAAATAAGTAACTTTACTCAAAATTTCATAAAATAAGAGATTAATAAACAAGAAATTTCTAAAAAAAAAAAGACAATTTACTTTTGTTTTTTCAAAAATTATTTTAAATTTTAATGATAAACTTAATAATTGATCTAACACAAATTTTAAATTTAATTGTGGGTTACACAATTAATGTCTATTAATTTTTTTAATCTACATGATAACCACAATATCAATTGATATGTATCTCTTATCTTTGATTTTGGTTATACATACATAAATTAAAAATGTTAGGGATATTGCCAAAAAAATATTTTGGCCGTATGGGTATTCTTGCTTATTATTTGGCATGTTCTAACTTTTTCTTTTGGCTATTATTTTGTAATTCAGATGATAATGTTTACATCAATCCTAAAAATTGCATGAATTTTTGAGTTTATAGACACTTGTGGAAGGAGCCATGATAGGGTATACTTCCAAGGGAATGCAACTTGCTCAAGACACACTGGTATGACTGGTTCATTATTATTTATTATTGTTCTCATTTTATGTTTGTTATACTCATCATATGGATCTTTGGAAAATGTAGGTTACTGACATTCAGATTGAGGAGGATGAAACTTTCTAAGGTTGTTGAATGTTGAGTAGAATCTTGATGTGTATAATTTCATAATGTACTTTTTCTTTTTAAAACATGAGATTTTAATATATTTTTCCTTTATTCTAATAATAGGATATTATTAATTTTATTTCATTATAATTTTTTAATATAAATATTATTAAATAATATTAAATTTTAATTAAATAATATTAATAAATAAATATTAGTAAATAATAAATAATATTCATAATAAATAATATTACTAAATAGTAAATAATATTAATAAATAATTAAAATTAAATTAAATATTTTTAAAAAATATTAGTGACTACACAAGAAAATACTACAAAATATAGTCACAAATTAATAGACGTTTTTACAATCTTCATATACTATACCATATTAGTGGCTAACGCCGCCTTAACTACTATAAAAAAATAATAATAATAAAAAATAAAAAAATAAAAAATTGTGACCATACCATGTACAAAAGCAGAATTTAGTTATCATACTTTTGCAAAAATTAAGTCCCCTCCTCTTGTGTTTGCACTTACATATCCTTTAAAACTCTTCTTCAAAAACAATGTGGGATATGAAATTTCTCAAATATTACAAACTACAACATCAGATGATGAGATTAGTGGGCAAACTCTTGACAGGCTGATTATGACGACCCAACTTTATGTTCATTGATATTGCAGTTAACATCTCGCATGGTGACGCGTAGACACTATAAATTCTGGCTAATCAGATTAGTTTACTGTTTAACCGATCCGAAGAATTAATCTCATAATGTTATCATAATTGATTTGATAAGCTTCAGCTATTTGGATGGCTTAGATAAGATAGGTAAGCCAAGTAGCTTATTCGCTAGATAATTGTTCCTTTTTCAATAATGTTGTCGGCTTGGAAACTATTGTCATTTTTTTAGCTTTCATGTAATTGCATTACTGGCACTTTTTCACTTTGTTTCCGTCAAAAATGGGTAACCCTTATAATTCAAGATTCCATTATAGTCTGAGTTCACATCGGTTCTTCGCACCAAGTAAAGATCTAATTTGTCTCTTAAAGTCGTATATTCATGCGTTTTTCTGAGACTTCTTCCATTTTGATTTATGATGTCCTTTTGGTAAACCATGTTGCTTGTCTTATTATTATAATTCAACTAGAGATAAGCTAGAAAATTGGGATGCATATATGCAGTGCTTGTGAAATATATGGTTAAGAAATGTTCAATTCCAAAAAATATATATTGTGATTTGAGAATGGTTTTTGGAAGCTAGTGTATCATAAATATATGGAAAGGCGATCCAGATTTTGTGCTCTAAAAGAAATTTTTTGGATTATTGGTGTTCTCTCCCCAAACATATAGCTACTATTATTAGCTGTTGTACTGTACGATCTTAGTCGGTCCGGTGTTTCCCCACTTTCTTTTTTCCTGAACAAATTTTCTTCGTCTATTACAAATTCAATTAAAAGCTTTGAAATTTTAATGCTTCTAATTTTTTAGTGTTTAATCAACGGATATTGATTACGGGGTGAGAGATTGTCCTCTTCGATTTGAATTTGTGATTTTGAATTTAACTTTGTTGAAAAAATATGAAAAAAATAATTTTTTATGAATTTGCTAGACTCATATAAATAAATCAACTTAGATAGATAATTAAAAAAAAAAAAAGAAAGAAAGAAAAAAGCATTGAAACATCTCACTGCGTAAACCAAAAAATTTAAACACTTTCCAAGAAGATAATAGTTTCTCAATCAAATAGGAATGCGGCCATAGTCAATGAAAATGAGTTTCTTGACGTTTTGCTTGACAGCAAATCAACAAGGCATCAATTGTGGCTGAGAAACAAAGGGAGTAATAGTAGTAGTAGCAGTAGTACATGGTTTGCTGTTATGGTCATACCATTGAAGTTAAAACTTGCAATATTACACGACAAGATATTAAGTCGGAAGCATATGAACCTTATGCCAGGGAAGATATATAAAATATTACAAGAAGTCCAATTACATAAAGGGCATAATTTTGTTGCTTTAATTATTGGGAACTATATAGGTTCCGTCCATTTCCATTATAACTTTCTTGATCAACAAACTCTATATATATATACACTACTTGATGAAGTTCTGATAACTTTTTCTTAAAACTTTAAAATGCAGTGAGAAATATTACTTTATATATATATATATATATTTTATTTTTAATCTTGATGCAGGCATAGATGGGTAAAACTTGCTCACATGAAAAGATCAAATGTAGGTGACTTATAAATAAACTATGCGTGCTATTGTGAGTAGTCTTTGTGTTCACACAAATCGGATTAATTTCTTTTTCCCTTTCTTTATTTCTGTGCTTTTCTGTTGACTACTACTCCAATTATTTGAGTCTTAACTCATTCAATTTAACAATTTCGTGAAATCATCACCTTTCGGCAATCCTTCATTTTATTCAAGTCTCCCAATTGAAATATGTCCCCAGAGTCACATACAAGTTTAATTTATGCACATTTTTCGGATTGAAATAGTTTAGAGTTAATTAAATACAATATGAATTACAATTCAGTTTTTAAATGAGAAGATAATAAATGCGATCAAGTGCCTATATTATAATTTCGGTACAGAAAAATTTAATAAAACTAAACCCATTTCATTAAAAAAATTATCATTAAATATAATTTTAATTATTATACCAACTAGCATAGTGTATTATACATCATACTTCACTAATTGTTATGTCTTTTTTTGTTTGAAAAGCATGTCATTAATTTATTTATTATATAAGATGCTAAAGTTTGAATTTTATCAATGTAATTTTTTTAATTATTTTAAAATTAAAAATAAATATCTACTATTTACATTTAAAAAGGAGGGAAAAAAATGGTCTGCCAAAACCTTAATTGGAGGAGAAGCCCTTTTATCGCAGTGTGCATAATACATGTTCCTATATCTCAGTAAATCTGAACTCTATTATTGCTGTAGTGAACTAAATGCTTCTTTCTCAGTCTTTCCTCTCATTAGTTGTTGTTATCTAGCGTACGTAGTTATCACAGAAGGACTTAATCAAATAAAACATACGATATTTCTATTTAAATGACTGAATTACTCCTCATGCACTGTACTTCATCAGCAATTCCAAAACCTATTTGTAAAGGGACTAAATTGGGTTTTCACAGTGCAAAATGAAATTAAAAAACACAGAAGGCATAACCTATCCTACTAAAATAATTACCGATGAGAAGAAAATTGATAAAACTGAAATTGCACTTAACATCAATTAAAATTGAATTGAAAAATCGGTTAATTGATCTAATAGTTTTTATTTCAATTTTTATTTTAATGTTTGGTTTGATTTTGAATTTTTATACTAAAAAAATTAATAATTGGTCGAACCAATCATTTATTTTATGAATATATATGTTTATATATTTTACATAGAAATTTAAATATTATATTATTATTATTTCATAATATTATTATACTCTATATATTTTCTAATGAAAAATATTAAATATATTTTTATACAAAAATATATTTAATATAAATTTTGGTTAATAATAAATTAATTAATTTTTTAGATAATTCACGATCCCATTGGGAAGCCATTTCCCTAAGATGAAGCCACACATGATGATATTGATGAAGAAGAAACCCGGAAACAAGGGTCACGGTAAATAAATTAATCAGTTAAAGAGATACATACGTGGCCGTTTAATGTTGGCGACAGCTAATATGAATCCAGAAAGTGAGGAGTGACGCTTCCTAATGGGAAAACGATGGGTAATAATAAGAGAAGAAAAGTTTTGAAATTAAACATATTAATACTAATAAGATTGATTTTAAATAGACAAACTTAATTTCTTGAGACAATAGACGAGCTTCATTTAATTCTTCTTATTATAAACCAAGAGATAATTTCGACTCCAAATCCAAAGAGAAGGGACACGTTGCCTTTGTGATAAACAGAGGACGGCACCGAATCCCTTTTGACTTCTATTTGTTTCTTACCCTTCCCTTTCTTTTCCCTATTTATACAAGTACATTGCCCACACGGACCCTACATCCTTCCATTTCTTCTTCCAACTTGCACTGTATTGCTCTCTTTTTTGTTTGCTCCAAATTAAGAACTAACACAAACTGTTACCTCTAATCAATCATATATATCATGGGGAGAGCTCCTTGTTGTGACAAAAATGGTCTAAAAAAAGGACCATGGACAACTGAGGAGGATCAGAAATTGATTGATTATATACAGAAACATGGGTATGGCAACTGGAGGACTCTTCCAAAAAATGCTGGTACGTATCATACGTGTGGATGCATGGTTTATTGCTTAATTATTTGAATGTTTTGTGGAGTTGGTGTTAATGGGTTTTCTTGTTTTTGTAATTTAATATTTGTGTAGGACTGCAAAGATGTGGAAAGAGTTGCCGTCTTCGTTGGACTAACTATCTCAGACCTGACATCAAGAGGGGTCGATTTTCTTTTGAAGAGGAGGAGACAATCATTCAACTGCACAGTATATTGGGAAACAAGTAAGCCCTTTCATCTTTTTTTTTTTTTTTTTTCATAAATATTATATTATATTATATTTTTTTAATTAGCACATGATTATCAAAGATTTGCTAAATAATTGTGTTTATAATTGTGTAGGTGGTCGGCAATAGCTGCTCGCCTGCCCGGAAGAACAGATAACGAAATCAAGAACTACTGGAACACCCACATTAGAAAAAGGCTTCTAAGAATGGGAATTGATCCTGTGACTCATAATCCTAGGCTTGATCTTCTTGACCTCTCTTCAATCCTTGGCTCATACAATACTCATATGAACATGTCAAGGTTCCTTCAACCAGTGGTTAATCCTGAAATTCTCCGGTTAGCCTCATCAATCATATCATCTCAACGTGTAGAAAACCAGAACTTCGTCTCCCATAATGGTCAAAGAAACCAGCTGAGCAATTATCAACCAGACCTAGTCCAATCTAACCAATTTCAAGAGATGCCCACTTGCCCCACATTGACTACCGCCACTACTACGACTACTCCATTTATTCCATTTTCTAATGAAACGACACATGTTATGGACCCAAATGTGGAGACGTACCCATCAAATATCAGCGAAGAATGGCAAAATGATAGCGGATTGGTTCCAAATCTGACAGAAGATTATATAAGCTACAATAATAGCTATTATGACACAGCAACGACTGATCAGGCTAGGATTATGGACCCATCATCTGAGACTACAACTTCAACTTTGATTTCCAATGACAACAACCAGAATTTCAACTTTGCGTCGGTTTTATCGGCGCCTTCTTCAAGTCCAACACCATTGAACTCAAACTCGACGTATATCAATGGCAGTAGCTGTATTACTGAGGATGAAAGCTATTGCAGCAACATGTTGAATTTCGAAATCCCAGATTTTTTGGATGTTAGTAACTTCTTGTAATCATCTGGGAAATGAAACTGATCAAGCAGTTTTTTTCCCCTGCTTTCGTCCAAATTTTCTGGGCTGTGGATTTGGTGTTGTTCGTGATACCTGTAAAATCTACTACTACTAATTATTAATTGTTTTAGATTTTCTTCAGCTTACTGTATCAATAAGCAAGTTCCTGCTCTTGTTCTTCCATTTTTAACTTAAATTAATAGAAGTTTCCATCATTCATATGTCATTATATATTTTATAAATAGCCTGCCTTACGTACTATTTATTTATTATTGTCACGTTATTTTATTTAGAATTTACATCAAATGAATATATAAAATAAAAAGCAAAATTATTAAATATTAACATGGATGACCTCTATGTTTCTTGTATGTATGCCCCAATAATTGTAAACAAAGCACCATGAAATAAAATTATGTTTCTCCATTTATATAAAGAAACAGCTTATGCTTAGCGTTCACTAAATTGGGAAATATTTGACCTATAAGAGGAAAGAAAAAAATCTGATGCAAACATAATCAAAATCAATCAACTCTGGTAACCGCTTTTTAATAAATAAAGAGGAATCCAAAAAGGGGGAACATAAGCATCATTAGAAAGTCGTAAGATTTTGTTTCAGAGATCCCGACTGGCTACGTTTCCGGCGATGGTTGTCGGAGCACGCGGTGCTAACACGTATACCTGCCACCTATGAAGTAACGGTCTTTTCACGTCCTAATAAAGTTAATAATAATTTGCATGGGGATTATGATAGCGAGAGAGTTTGACCAACTGCAGTTAAAAAATAAAAAAAGGAGCGTACGTGGCAATAAGGTAATCATGTATCCTATTTTTTTGTGGGGACCACAAGCTTTGGCTTTTCCATTGAAATTTATTTGAACATGGCATGGCTCTTGTGTTGTTTTTGTCCCTTTATCATCCTCGTCAAACCATAGCCCCCTAATACTAATTATCTCATGTTTTGGGGACACGTGGATACAATAATAGATAGCTGATTCGACTTACCTTACATTTGAAAAATTATATAACGAAAAAGGGAAATAGAGAAAAAAATAAATTTTATTTTCTATTTTTATGTTTAGATAAAAAAAAATAATTTTTATTTTTTATTTATTTGTCTTCATATTTAAATAAATAAAGGGAAAAAATAAATTTATTTTTTTCTTTAATAAAAAAAATCAAGAGCAAATATATAAATTTATCGTAAATTTTTTTAATCATTATATTTTCTTTTTCATTTTAAAAAAAATAAAAAATAAAAATTATTATCCTTTCTTCTTTATTTTTCTTTTATTTTTAAATAATAAAAAATTATAATAATTTTTCATTTTTCATCCTTATTTACCTTTCTCTTTGTTTTACCTCAACCTAAATAAAGGGTTAGAGTGACTGGTTGACCCGGCTGGAGTAATCAAGATTAGTCTATTCGAATTTTGAAGGGTTAAGAATGAGAAGTGCTTTTTATTGTGTGCGGGCGATTATTTCATATTTAGAGTTGTTTAGATTTATTGGGATTGCTGCAAATTGCGATTTAATAATGAGTAGGAATTGGTGGGTTAATCATTGAGATATAAGGGTGATTTCTATAGCATTTTTAATCTATAATTAAAGTGTTCTATTGTGTAACTTTATCAATGTAATAATTTTCATATTATATGTAAAAATTTTTTCCATAATAAAAAAAATTAATTACTTGGAGAGGTATGATCCCAAACCTACCATTCAGTCTCTTTTTCTAACTTTTGGAGAGATACTAAAAGCATTCTTTTAACTGTTCTGTTAAATCATTTTTAAATGATATTGAATGTAATGTCAAGTTAGTCCATTTCATGAATATATGAGAATGAGGTAGGAATCATATTTCAATCAAAACTTGCACAATTGCAAGTGATGACAGGGTAATGTTCAAAGTCAGTCCATAAATAACAACAAAACAAAATGTGATCTCTGGAAGTACGGGGTGTCGCGTCGGGATTCCACTGTATACGATAGATTCGCGTCGCCTGATAATGGATCGCCGCCGCCGACTCCGCCTCTTATTTGCTGACTTGCATCCATGTGCTTATTATGTGCTAATTAAAAGCTTCCGTGTTTAGGATGTGTTTTCCGCACGCCTGAAATTCGTGGTCAATTGGGCACATGTATTAATTATAGGGCACCTTTTCTTGAAAAGAATTATAGGGTACCTTGTTCAAAGGTAAACTTTGTATATATGAATTGAGTGTGAATGCATTACACCAAATTTCTTATGAAATTTATTCAGAATCAAGCTTATGTTGATTTTTTTTGATATACTAAATGGAAAACATAAACAATGGAATAGTTTTTGAGTTGATTCTCTTTAGGCGAATAACTCAATAATTGAGTGTTCACTCATATATAATATAAGTCAAATTTTGATAGGTCATTGTTGGTTCCTAATTCTCTATAGATCCAATCATAAAATAATTTTGTGCAAGTAATAGAGAATGTACTCATATTTTATAATTTGGAATTTCAAAAAAGTAAAATTTCAATAATTCATTAGAACTCACTTTCCTTGGATATGTACAAAATCGCAAAAACCACTTATCGGAAACTTTTGAAAAAAAAAAGGAAATAATAATAATTTTGTGCAACTCACAATAACACTCTGCGTATATTACAGTAGAAGAGAGCAGTAAACTAGTAGTTCTTTCTACCAATTCTAATAGAAATGAAGCCTAGGCGGTGTGGTAACCATGATGCAAAACTTGCAGTTAAGAAAGTATGAATAATAATTGATTAAATAATAAACACGAGGGACATGCTGATATGATTCAACGAAAACGTGGCCTCTCCAATTATGCTTAGATAATGCGTGTGCAAATATAGTCAAAATAGCTACAAATGAGAACCAATAACCCATTATATAACATAAATCATGAATGTCAAAATATAAGCTCCTATGTAAAGGAGAAGTCAGAGACTTGTACGATTCGAAGCTCCACATCCAGTTACCGGCTCACTAGGTCAGAACCCCCACCCCCCCAGCCAACGTATGCATGTAAGTTCTACGTCATTTATACGCCAAAAAGAAGTGAAAATTATTGGAGTTTTGGATAAATATACACATGGGTATATATTGTCAAAGCTCTCGAACAATAAATGCTGAAGATATAGAAAAAGGGATCAGCAATATAATTATTATAGTATATACTACTATTTTTTATGGTACAAGAGGCAGGGCTTATACATTTTGTATTTTGACAAGGACTAAGAGCCGACCTTAAGAAAGACAGGTTTCATTTTCCTGATCGACCGTCCAAAGAAAAAGCTACGCATTGTTTTTGAATAAGTAAACTACTTAAAGTGGGTTTATGTCTTCCCTTTGGTGTTGTTTTTCTTTGTTCCTTTTCTGTCTTTTAGATGTGGATTAATTGCTCTTTCTATTTCGTATTTCTATACTGGTTTTCTGGCAATATTGACCAAGAATTTGTCTTTCTTGGATAAGTCTTCAGATTAGAAATAAATTACTTCAGATTTAGAAAGTGAAGGCTTTTCTAGTCTGTTTTTGTTGCGCTTGTAGAAGCAACATTGATGTATCTTGCTATTGCATTTTGACACTAATTAAGATGTAAATTAAAATATGAAGGAGAGATGCTTAAAAGTCATGTAACTTTAGTTTTGCTTCCTCTGAGAGCTCGGGGTAATAAAAGTAAATAAATGATTGTAGACTGCTAAAGACTTTGGGGTTTCATTTGCTTCAATGAAGATGAATGAAAAAATAGTTAGTGGCTTGGAATCCAGCACGATTAGTCCACCATTAGCCCAACCAATTAGTCTAAACCTCAATTAGTCTATCATCAGACAGAATATTTTGTTAGTTTCTCCATTACCCTAATTTGCTAATTCTATAGTACATTTAAGGGATTAAATCATGTTAAATTTTCTGTAGCTCAACATTCAATTGAAAGGTTTTTCATTGTAAAATGAGGAGATACTATTAAAATTTTGGCAATTAATTTAGTAAATAAAATTAATGCTTGCACAAGCATCACTCAATCATATGGTTAAAGGAAAAGAGAGATTCTAAATTTTTTTTCTAAATCATTAAATAATTTTGTTAATATATCGTCAGGAAAAACTTAACATATTGTGCTATTCTATTCTGAGTCAATAAATCTCAGCAACACCCAAATTAAGCACGGCATAGACAAAAAGAGCATAGGCAATGTCAATTAAAGAATCATTAATTTCAACTCTTGCTCAAAAAGTTTTTGTTTTGACAAAAACAAAGCTAAAATATCTGCCGTGTTCAGGTAATTATTCTAATTTTAAATAATAATTTTGTTTTACTATTACTAATATTTTAGAGCAAATAATCCCTTAACTGAATGTTTAAAGGTGATGCCCCGATTTTGAGGTCGCAAATTTAAATCTCATTATGAGTGCATACTCCCTTCAATAGAGAGATTTTAATTTAAAAATTTTCTTTCCCTATTATTACTAACCATCAACTTGTTGACACTGCTAAAAAAAAAATAAAGTTTTCATAGAAGCTCCACTAGCATAATAGCATTATACATTGATTAAAAATTATAAACCATATGTAGCTTTCATCATTATTTGGATGGGACTCCAAGGTCTGCCTCAAAGTCTTCCGATTATGAGATAAAATGATGGCCCGGCTCTTGGATTTTCTTTTTTATTTTCCAAAATCGAATGAACAATACAACTCTCGTCCATGCAATTAATATAACTGAGCATGATACTTTGAGAATATAAAATTAAAGATGAGAATTGAATTAAATTAACTTAAACAACAATAAAATTGGAAGTTTTTCTTATGAAAGATTATATCAAAATCGTATTGAAACTTAATTTAAGATTCATATCAATTTTTAACTATAGATTGAATCGAGAATTGGATTGAATCAATGCAAATCAAATCTAAAATTGATTATACAGAGAGAGAGCATTTTAGAAATATTAAAATTTTATACAAAGTCAAATTAATCTAAAAAAAATTATATTTTGATATTTAAATCCTAAAAATAATTAACTCTAACTTAATACATATGATTTGTCTTTCTTGTGAAATTAAAATCATGATACATGAGAAAATTCTCAAATTATAGTTCTTGAATGGAGCTCTTTTATGAGTAAAAGTGATAAATGGGTAGAATCAAATAATTTTTTTGACAAATTTAACTATAGTCGATCAAATTGGATTTTGGCTCAATATGAAAAAAAATCCATATCATTTTCAAAATTTAAATAAGATCGCTCATAATTTTATTTGTTAAATTAAATATTAATTTAACTTTTAAATAATTTAAATTGGATTGATTATATCAATATATATATGTTGGATCAAGATTAAATTATATTAAATTGATCCACAAATTAAATTAGATTATATTATTTTTAAATTAAATTATTTTGAATCAAATCAATTTTTTTTTTATACATCAAATTAAATTTTTAGATTGAATCAGAAATTTTGATAACTGGTAGTCAAACCGACCTTAGTATATAATTAATTGATTGACGGCAAAGTCAAATTTAAAATTCTAATTATTTTATAATCTCGTCAGCATACAAAACAACTATCATTTACGTTACTATTGTAAAATTATTGTGTTGTAAATTTGTAACATCTTTTATTCACTGTATAATGTCCAACATGTGGTTTGGAAACTGATGTAATGATTAAAGTGTTACCAAGATAAAATTTTTCTACTCTATTACTTAAAAAAAAAACAAAAAAATGTTTAGAAGTTGACTTGTGCATATCACTCGCTAGGTACCTGTGGTGATTTGGCTTTAGAATATCTGACTTACAGCTATATCCATTAATGATAATAACGTAAAAAAGTTAAACAAATGAAAAACAAGGCCACGGACCTCAGGTTATGTAAATGATCAAAGTTGAAATGTACAAAGTATTCTTACTTTTTTTTCTTCCAATTGGAAGGAAAATTACAGTTGAAACAGATGATGCTGTTCATTTGGTAACCTTAAATCAGAGTTACCTTCTTAACCATATTGCCAGTGGCCAATTTTTCACCCTTAAATAAGTTAAGAACTTAAGAACCATAATGTTCTCATAAATCTTAGAAACGCAATGGAGGTTCCCATTGCCGCATTGTGAGATATTTCTAATTCAAGAGCCTCATGATCCTCAGGAGGAATTTAAGTTATTCTTCCAAGATTATAGTTGCATGGCCAAGAGAGTTTCTGAATATATATATATATTTTTTTTCACAATATAGGTACATATAGATAGTTAACAATATTATTGAGTTAGCTTATGTGTCAATTAAAATTAAATTTCTTTTCAGGCGATTCTAAAGGCTTATTCCTGTATATATTTGATTGGTACATCCCAAAAATTCATTCTAATGAGTAAACAAGGAGCAAATTTCTGTAATTACTTGGATAATCTTTGGACTGGCTTCTTATGTATTAAAAAAAAGTAACTTTTTGCCAAAAAAAAAAAAAAGAGGCGCAATTATAACTTGCTGACAATGGGATATTGGTTAGTTGTAACTTTAGTTGTTGTGTGAGACGAAGCCCAAAGCAAAATTTGAAAGAGCGGTCCCATTGTGTTATTCAGTTTTTTTTTTTTTTTTCTTTTTTTAAAGATTCATTAACCTATAGCAATTAGAGATGAACAAATAAATTTGAAAATTAGATTCAAATTTGAAAAATTAAAGAATAATTGATTCAATTAAATTTCATTAGATTTAAAGTTTTAGAATTTTTTAAATTTTTAGATCAAAATTGAGTATTAAATTTAAAAATTTATTAAATATATGACTAATTCAATTATTTATATATAGAGAGAATCAAAATCATTATTGCTAATGTTATAAACTATTATCTCTCTATTTAATTTAAACTTTTTTTAGAAAATTTGAATATTCATTTTGACTAAACATGGTTAGTGGCTTAAGTATCAAAATTTAATTATAATAATTAAAAATTATTAAATTTTAAAATTTATATATTTTAAATTTTATTTTTTGTTTAATTTATTATTTGAATAGTGATTTATTTTTTTGTATTTCACTTATTAAAAAAATCATATATCATTAATATTTTATTATTATTTAAATATATTATAAAAGATAAATTTCATTACTTTATTTTTATTTGATTAAATAGTGATACATATTATATATAAATTAATTTATATATCAAATATAATTCGAATAAATCAAGATAAACGATCTTGTGCCAAAATTAATTATTTTATCACGTGGAAATCTGATTTTTATGAATTGTTTTAGGCTTTTCAAATTCTTAATCTGTAAAATTTGAATCAAAATAAGAAAATAATACTATAATTGAATATCCAATACATATATCATGGACTCATGTCCATATTGTAATATGAATCTGGGTTAATACGTATATTGTAATATGAATCTGGGTTAATACGCATTGTTTCATTTTAGTGTCAAATATGTTGTTCTTTTTTAAAAAAAAAAAATAGAATTGCATGTACATTAATATTGAATTGTATGTATATTGATGTTGAACTGCATGTATATTGAAATTCTTAAAATATATTAATGAAAAGTATAATAGTTTTCAATTGATACTCTACCAATAATATAAAAAATTTAAAAAAACTTTGTTTATATACATTGTTCTTCCAAGTATATTGATCCATTAGTTTTGAACTATATTATTCTTGAATTGTATGTATATTAGTTTTAAATTGCATATATATTAGTATTGAACTGCATGTACATTAAAATTCATAAAATAAATTAATGAAAAATACATTAATTTTGAATTAGTACTCTAGCAACAATGTAACAAATTCTAAAAAACTTTATTCATATATATTGTTCTAGCATGTACATTGATGGATTAGTTTTGAACTATATGTATATTAATTTCAAACTACATGTACATTAACATTTAACTATATGTACATTAATATTGAATGTATATACATTGATACTGAATTGCATGTATATTAAAATCCATAAAATAAATTAACGAAAAGTAAATTACTTTTACATTGATACTCTAATAATAATGTAACAAATTATAAAAAATTTTATTGATAGACATTGTTTTTGCATATATATTAGCCAATTAGTTTTGAACTTATAGTTCATGTTATTGATCTATTTATGAATATTAATGTACATATAATTTAATGCTAATATACATGCAGATCAATATCAATATACATACAGTATAATATCAAATGTATATACAATTAATAACCAATGTATATAAGTTACACATAAAAATTTAATAAAATGGTGTATTTTGATCTTGAGTGCCTGAAAGAATATGAATCTGGTTATATGATATAATTTGTGTTGAATATCCTCACCTATCAATTAAACCTCGAACAGACCCAAGCTTAGTGATGAGAAGTTATACAACTATTCTCAAAAAAAAAAAAAAAAAAAAGGTTATACTACTAAAAACTCATAATTGGATGGGCTATTCTACAAACCTTGAGAAGACCCAAGCCCAGTGATAACAAACTATACTACTAAAAACCCATAACTGGATGGGCTATTTAGTAATAATTAGTGGTAAGGATATTATCTCTACAGGAATTAAGGCGTTGATCAGCAACTACTACACTAATACGTCCAATCAGTATCCGAAAATATTAAAAAGATCACACGTGTTGGGATAGTCTGAGCAAAGTAAGTAGGGTTTGAGTAGAATAGTGTTATATCTTTTATTCATACTCATTCTATTTTAGACAACGCATGAGAACTATATGTTAACTAAATTAAAATATTTTAAAAGTTTGTGTAAATTAAAACATAAAGTATATAATTACTAATTTGTAATCGCATTTAGTTAAAATTATATTTAAAGAGGCTACTTCCAACCACATCGGAACTTTTAGGGAGAGGCATTAAAATTGATCCTCTCTGCAAATTCTGTAATGATTCACCTGAAACTGATTTGCACTTGTTCAAAGAATGTCCCCTTTCATTAGAGGCATGGTCTGCTGTCTCTATGAATGTGCAGCTCTAGAAAATTGCTCAAACCTTCAATCTATTATTTCTATTACTAAAAAAAAAAAAAATCTTTGGGTTTTATAATACTGTTGAGAAGCATAGCATTATCGAAATATATCTTCTTTGTGCTGCCAAGTATAATGAAAGAACACATCAAGCAGCATTGGCAGTTCTTATTTTAGATCGAAGGAAAACAATTGTGGATGGTCTCTCTTGTTTACTGCCAGCTACTTCAAAACTCTATGCAGAGGCTAAACTGGTTCTTTTAGCTCTAAATCTGGCAGAACAAATTAATCTATCTTCTCCTTGTATATTGTGTGATGACAAACTTCTTGTGAATACTCTTCTGAATTTTGAGAGGTTGGTTCCATAGGAAATCTGTGGTCTTGTAGCTCAAGCAAGGGCTAGACTCCTTTCTATTTGTGTGGGATGTATAAACTACACTAGTAAGGTCAATAACAGACCTGCTAAATGGTTAGCTAGGTTCGAGTGACATCATCAATGTACTCTCTATTTTTCCGAATTATGGGTGCAAAAGAGCTGATTTAAGTTAAATCCTATTAGTCTCGAGCTCATGCTCAACTTAAAAACTCAAATCTTGAGCTCGAGCTTAAACTCGATCAAGTTTTATCAAGTACTTGAATATTCAAACTCAACTTGATTAACCTTGTTTATTTATATAATTTTTTTTATAAATTTTATAAATTGAAATTTCGATTCAAATAAACTCGATTAGACATATATTGATTAAACTTAATTGGTAATATTATAAATATATCCAAACTCGATTAGATTTACAAGTCAAGTATTTTGATATTTGAATTTGATTCACTTGAGTAGCTCGAGCTCTCGATTTGATTGATCTCGAATTGATCTTGAATAATGTGCCAACTATCTTGATTCATTTACATTCCTACTCCAAATTAACAGAATGACGCACGCTCTAGCTTGAAAAGCTTATTTCTTATTTTAGAGGAGTTTGTGTGGTCTGAAGTTGTGCCAAACTTTATCCTAACTGTAGTAGAATCGATTACCTATAGTACAACCTTAGACTACTTTCATATAAAGACAAAAATTCGATCATATTTTTATCATAAATATAAAAAATTAAAAATTTAAATATCTACTATTACTACTATTATAATAATAATACAATTCCACCACTATGAATTGAACATGTGAAAATATGGGGAACATAACGTATTAGCATTACTGATACATTAAATGGGTGGAGTTCAAAAAAAAAAAAAAAAGATCCATTAAATGAGTGCTTATTATTTTATATTATCCTTCGTATGAAAAAAAAATTATTTCATTTTTAGCAAGTCAAAATAAAAGCACACCAAAAGGGTGCGTGCCGAGTCATGAGTGTCAAATTGATAATCAATCCAGATAAAATTTTAGGTTCAATCAATTTAATTATTTGAATCGTTATTGAACCACTAAGTTTTTAATAATAATAATAATAATAAGTTTATAAAAAAAATACATCATGAGAACATAAATTGATGTTGTGGGACTACTTATCACGGATACTAGTTCGGGCAGGTCTTTTAGGTTGATTGTCACCGCCAAATTTGAGGCTATGAGCAGCGTGAAATTAAGATCGTGAACGCAATCTCGCTAACTATATATATATATATAATAAAAATATAAATTTTTAAGTAAATGAAAATAAAAAAATAATTAAGTAAATTATTTCAAAATAATTTTAAAATGTAACTGATAATTTATCAAATATAATATATTAATTAATTTATAATATATCAAATTCAAATGTTTAAAATAATTAAATTACATTCAAAATTTATAGGGATCATTTATTAAAGATAAGAAAATCAATTTAGTCAAATATAATTAATACTCAAAGGAATATAATTATGGATCTCAACAACTTGACTTACAAAAATAAACAATCTTACTTGATATTACACAAGACTTGCAAACTGAGTTGTGAGTGAGTGAGCATCACCACAACTCAGTGAAAAATTGTACAAGGCAAAAAACATCCTAACTTCTTATAAAATTTATGAAAATAATAACTAAATAAATAATAATACATAACCACATCGCATGATCAAGTTCAAGTAAACATCAATCACATCACATGATCAAATTCAAGTAAAATAGACTAAGGATAACAATTAATTTCACAAAATCATGCATATGAAAAATACTAAAATAGAACCGAACAAGTAATCCATATAAGGTTTTGTAGTCGACATATAATATATGAGGTTTGGTAGCAAACATTTAACATATAGGGTTTGATAGCCAACATTTAACATATACAATTGAGGTTACTGTAAGATATACACCAAATCATCCTTCACAAGCCTATATCCATATACACTTATACATATAACTCAGGTGTACCATGAGTGTTCAAGTTTTTGTCTTTTTTCGATACAACACATAACAACTATCACATTACACTTAATAAATAATTGTCAACAAATTTATTAAGTACAAATATATACATATAACACGTGCAATTGTTCCCTAACTTCTAGACACATAAGTAAACATGCATATAAATTTAATTATACAGTCAATCATTTATTTTCAACTTATGTATACTCATATAATCTTTCACCTGAATATAAATACCAATGCGAAACTCATAAAAGTTTATTTGCGATTGATGACACCACATATATCATCATATAATTACATTTAATGATATGTAATTTACACAATTTTAATTAAAATTATAATTCTAAATGAATAAAGATTATTATATTCTTAAATTAACTAATATATATTATTTATAACTTGTAACCTAATATTTTAAGTTATAATTTTATTTCTATAATTATTAACCATAAAATATCTCATTATAATACCTCCAAAAAAAAGCTTAAATCTCATCCAAATAACGTATACAAAAATTAGAAATAACTTAATATAATTGTCAATAAATCTCTAAATTTAATCCAACAACATTTGTTCATCATATATTCAATACTATAAGTTGTCTCAATTATTAGTCTATACCAAATATCATACAAACTCCATGATGATAGATTCTAAATTCTCTAAAAATTATGTCACTCCAAATATATCTCAGATATTTCGTGTAAAATTTTGAATACAAATACAATCATTTACTATTTTAATTAGAATCTCAAATAGTTTATCTTACTTGACAGTTTTTATCGAATAATAGATAAATATTGACATTAAACTAATATATCCAATACCTCAAAATTCTTAAGAAAATTATATATCATAATAAACACATCAAAGATACTTTATATAAAATTTGAAATTAAATTGACACTATTTACAATTTAAAATTATATCCTTAAATGGACTGTCTTACTTAAAGACTTTTACACTACAACAATCACACAACCCTTGAAGTTATATATCAAATACTCCAAAAATTATGAAATTTTATATCTCATACAAGACATGTCCAAATACTCTATTTAAGATTTGAGATCAAAATAATATCATTTACTATTTTAAAATGATTATTTTCTAGGGTTATGTTACATAGGTTTATTATTAACCAATTTGTAAAAATATCTCTATATTTATATTTTTCACTGTCGGATTAAATCTCAAATCTCAAATCATAAAATAGACACTCAAATCACCAACATATAAAAAGATCAATGATAAATATTATCTCCAACTCCAGGTATAAAATTTCTAAATTTAAACTAAAAATCTATATCCTAAAAAAAACTGCTATTATCATATACATTTATATAAACCATTCAATTATTTATGATTGCTCCCACAAATGATCAAATCTCCATCATATATTAAAATTATAGATTCAAAATTAATATTTATACTTCAATTAAACTCTAATGAAAAATCTCTAATTTAATTTTGAATAAAATCTTAATTGAAATTCTCAAATCGCCAATAATCAAACTAATCATTCCACTTAATTTAATTTAATCAAAATCAGACTACAATAACTTAAATAATATATAATAGATCTGAAAATAAATTAGTTGAACTTACCTCTAAAAGAAATCCAAATAAATTGCTAAAGAACTTTAATAAAAATTACCAATGAGCAAGCCAAATAATTTTCATTTCTCCTTTTATTTTTCTTTTGTTCCTCCTTTTCTGTTTCTTTCTTTATTTTTTTTTTTCTCTATTTGTCTTTTGTGTGGCTCCAACCTTCATTCCTGTTAGAATTGGTACATATATGTATATATATAACTTCACCTATAACATTTAATCCTTATAGTTCCACCTAACATTTAATTTACTCTATTCCTCAAATTAACTAATATCTAATCTATAAAATTGAATTAACATTCAATCATAAAATAATAAATTATAATAATTATGTTTTCTACTAAATCATTAAAAAATAATTAATTAATATTAATCACTCAATAAAATTATCTTTTATTATAAATTATTTAAATATCTTCAAACTAATATATATATCAATATTATACTCAAAATGATCACTAATATTTCTAAATATCACATATCATATCTAAAATCTCAAATTATACTTCTAACTCAATTATAAGTGAAAATAAATTAAAACAATGTCATTAATATCTAAATCACTAAAATTATCCTTATGAAAAATTCGGCATATTACATTACCTCCTTATCATAATTTTGTTCTTAAAATTGTTAAAACATCAATTTATAAAAATATTCATATAACCTAAATAATCAAAATTAACTTATAAAAAATCTGAGATTTTGAATGTGATCAATTTGGTTATTGTGGATTCGACTTTTGTAAGACAATAGAGATAAAAGGGATGTCCGACCAGTTGCGAGAATCAACCAAAGAAATGAGTGAATATAAGTTTGATGAGATTTTTTATATAGTGGTTGAGGAGATATATTTCCATGTTGGAGTAGGACTTAAACTTGTTCTTGTTTAGTGGTTGTTTCGTGATTAAGGTTATCTTCTTGATAAGATTATCTTTCTAATAAGAAATAATCTTTTCCTCTTTCAAATGAGTTACATGCTTAAAAGCTACTCTATGGGTTGAGCTAATGATTTGTGTGCCCCATACGAGACTTTTTGTGTTCAAAGCTAAGCTTGCTCTTAATGAATACTTGAGGTCCATAACGCTGAGTTGAGTCTTCCACTTAAATGGACTCAGCTTATCCGGGTATCATAAATAATAAAAAAATATTCAATTTAAAATTATAATTAAAAATGTTCAAAACTTTATTTATTGATAGTGCTACATATATTATTGATTTATTCTTTTGAAATTATTGCTTATTTATTTAAAAAATGAATATATATATTATTATTAATAATAAAATAAAGCTAATAAGTAAATATTTTTATATAATTTTATAAATATTTTATTTTTATGAATATAAATTATACAATTTGAAGATTAACAATCATGCTGTTTGAATGATTTTTATTTATATTTTAATTAAATTAACTCATATTTTTAATCAAATTTCACGATTGAACCGGCTCGACTCGTGGAAACATTTGTTTTGATTACACTGGATCTGGATGTGAGAGGAGAGTCCCATGGTGAAAAAGCAATTCCGGCCGCATGAGTCGACGGGTGCTCCAAACACCAACATGTGTGCCCTAATACTATTGTTGTACACGAGCTACGTGTCACCGCAGAAAAATCTGATGCTGCATGTCACTCTATTCTCTTTTCCATTTTCAATCCTTCAGAAATTCAAAGAAAAAGGCTGTATTATATTGTCATGTTCACAAATATGATTTTAGTTGGGTGACTTTGTTGTTGCTTGATTGGTGTGCCCACAGTAACAACAACACAGACAGGCAGCTATGGCTCGGTCTCTTGAGCCAACTGGTGGTCGGGAAAGTGATAGGAGAAGTTCTTGACATGTACAATCCGGTTGCTGAGTTCACTGTCCGTTATGGGGTCCAAACAAATCGCCAATGGCTGTGAAATCAAGCCCTCTGCTGCTGCCCAAATGCCTCATGTTCACGTTCTGGGTTCTCGTCTCTCCTCTGATCTGTATAACTTGGTATATCTATATGCATATACGATGCGACTATTAAATTCTTTCCTTAAGTAATTATGCTTTGTAATTATATTAATAGTACAGTATGTAAAATATTTAATTATGATCTTGTACATAATTTTAGAACACCAAGATATTAATAATTGAACGGAAACAAATTGCGTACCTGTCTCCGCGTTGAATCACGAATTATTTTGAGCCATAATACTAAACGCTGAAATTGAACCACTTGAAAATTTGTCAGAATGTTGAAAAACGAAAGTTAAATCTTCCTCTCCTTGACCTTCTCGAAGACGGCTACAATGGACGTAGCAACTAGAATTTTTTTGTTATGAAGGCAAGAGAGGGTCTAGCCTATTTATAATAATTTTAACAGGCTCATTCATCACAAGTCCATGTTAAAATAGACCTATACTGACCGTTTTCCATATTGGCCCACAAAAGATGTCACAAGTTCATAACTCCATTGATCACATTTTAATTGGGTTTACCCCAAAACAATAAACTATATTATTTAATCTGTTTTATAAATAATTAAAATTAACTCATAATTAATATTAGCCAACATAATAAAAATTTCCAACACAGTATCGGATGTGCATGTGTGGTTGAAATTATTAAGAGTAGGTTATGGTTGATCCTGATGCTCCAAGTCCTAGCGAACCAATATGGAGAGAGTGGCTCCAACGGTAATTAATTTGCCTATTGTTTTGGAACTATATTATATAATTAATTGCATAGGAACAATGAGAGGTGATTTTACTTGCAAGATCGTTGTAGATATTCCAGAAGGATCCGATGCCACCAGAGGTTTCCATTCATTAATTTTGCCATTTTTCCATATCTTTTTTAGTAATTTTTTTATGTGATTAAAAAGTATTTTTTTGTGGTGTTTGTTGGAGGACATGACATGGTGGCCTACATGGGACCTCAGCCTCCCACCGGGACTCACCGCTATTTGTTCGCGCTCTTCAAGCAGAAAGGTGGATTGATGGGAAGGAGTCGACCACCAGATGGGCGTGGCAACTTCAGTATCCGCCAAGTTTCTGCCCAAAATGGACTTGAGCTTCCGGTTGCTGCTGTATATTTTAACTCGCAGAAGGAACCCGCAGTTAAGAAACGCTAGTTTGTGCGTTTGGTGTGGTTTGTTATCTACCGAAGAATTACATATGTTAATAATGTGGCTTCTTCGTGTACGGTTCTTTTTTTTTTTTTTTTTTTTTTTATGCTTGTAACTGCATATTATCTTCTTACTTGCTCCTTTTTGTGATTTTTCTTTTTTTTTAAAGGTTTTTTACCCGTCTCATAGCACTTTTATTTATTTTTGATTAATTATCATTATCTTATAGTCCACTTAATTTTATATATTATATTAAAATGTTTCTATATTTTTATTAAATTTATATAAAATGTTTATTTTAGTTTTAATTTTGTGTTAGATTTTTTCTTTTTATTAGTTTTTATTATTTTTTATTAAAATTAATCAATTGAAATCAATATTTTGTTTTTTAAAAGAAAAAATCCAGCAATAAAAAAATAATGAATTCAAAAAGCAGTCTATCCATCCAAGTAATGTTTCCTTGGATTTTGTCGATCAGAATATGAAAATGTCTCAGATCTTACAGAAACAAAATCAAAAGAAAGATAACCAAAACAAGAAAAGAAGAAAAAAAACAGAAAATAAAAATTTCACAAAATTATCCAAAATGAAAGATTAGACTATAACGAAAAGTCTCATAGAAAGAAATATAAAAAAAAATAATGGTAATGAAAAAAAATTATTTTCTATGTGATAAGTAGAAGAAATGGGAAGTAATGGAGTATTATCTATAACAAATAATGAGAATAATGGCTAGGACGACAAGTGCAATAACGTTATGGATTTCATTAAAAAGAGGATGGATCACTGGATCTCTATTGTTGGAGCCTTTTGTAAGCAAGATCGGGTACAGGACTAAAAAATTTTCGAATTGGCTCAAATAATTGAATGAATTAAATGAAATTGAGTTGAAATTAAAATCTCTGATTTGGTATCGTAAATTGAACTGTAGCCATTTTTTAGATATTAAAGATTTTTATATTATCTAAATTAAGAATCGAATCAAATGGATATCAAAGATTTTATATTATCTAAATCAAGAATCGAATCAAATCAAATATATCGTAATTTTCTCAAACCAAAACACTGAATCGAATTATAGTTTTATATATACGTGTGTATATTATTAATAATTATTACTCTTTATAATTAATAATTAGATTATTTATTAATTATTAATCATAAATTAATAGTAAATATTAGAAATAATTTTAATATAATATTTAATGTATAAGATTATTTTTTAAATTATAAAAATTTATTTTATGCTGATTTATAAGATTAAAAATGAATAGTTGAATTTTTAATAAATTGAAATAATTAAATTTTGAATCAGTATTAAATCAAATTTAATTTTTTTGAAAGAATAGAAAAATTAAACTGAAACATCCCAAATTTATAATTGAACTAAACTAAACTAAAAATTTAAAAATATAATTTTCTATTTTTAAAATTTTTGAAATTTTAATTGATTTGAAAGATTTATAATTTTTAATTTAAATCGAAACGTGCTCACCCTGTCCGCAATTGCTGCATTTGACATTACATGGTCTATTATGAGATTGACCCCGCCTAAAAAGGCGGCGGATTCACCTGTGAGAGATGCCGGAATTTTATTAGGGTTTTGAGTAGTAAGCAATGGGAAGTGAATTTTTAAAGATGGGGTTGCGATTGGTGGTGGTGGATGCGGCGGAGGAAGATAATAATGAGATATAGATGTAGTCTTAGGAGAGGAGTCAGAACAATTTTCTTGAGGACGATCAAAAGTTAATGAGATAATACAGTTTTATTTTATAATATAAAGTTAATATTAAAGTAATGTACGTGTTAAAAATAAATGTTTTTCATCTTTTAATTATCATAAATAATTAAAAATATTGAATGTTTAATTTATTTTATAGGAATTTAAAATTCAAATTTTAATATTTTTCTCTTATTTTAAAATTTTCAATGTACAAAATTATAATGATTAATTTAATCTTATTAATGAGTTAGAGTGTAAATATTAGTTAAATTTGCAAAAAAGCATAATTTCTAAAATTTACAAACTATTAATTGAATATTTATCTAAACAAAAATGGGATATCTAAACAATTAATTCAAATAATAAACTATAATTATATAGATAAAAATTTTGATTTTATTAGAAAATAATAAAAATTAAATATAATAAACATGTTTAATATTATTATGTTAATATTTTTTCGTTAACAATTTATTTTTTGAATAAAAAATAATTACACAAAATATTGGTAGAAAAAACCAAAAGGATTTGAAGGCTCCTTGTCTATGCTCCAGCTTTGTTCTGAAGTGATAAATTTGTTAAGTTGCGTAGGGAGGAGAAGACTTTGAGTGAGATGCCTCCAATTTGTTCGTTGATTTGGTAGTGGTGGTGATGGAAGTGAATTTGACACAATGAGAACGATAAGACTAATTTTAAAAATTTTATAATTTTAAAATATATTTATTAATTTTATTTAGTTGATTAATAAAAACTGTAAAAAATTAATAAAATGATCTATTCATTTAATAGAATAAAATCACATAAATATTTAATATAATAGAGATAATCGCATTTAACCTTTTTCATTCACGAGTGGATCAATTCTTAAGGAAAATAAGTCAACGAATTTTGTTTTCATGGCTATTGAAGTATAATAGAGTACTGATTTCTAAGATTGGGTATATATATATATATATATATAAGAGCCAATCAGGACTGTCTTTGAATTTTTAAGTTTTTATTTTAATTTAAAATTTATATTTTTTTTTAAATTGCAAATACTAAAAATAATTTTTTTATTATTTTTTATATAAAATTAAATTAAATTATTTTTTTGAGAAGCTATTTTTCTTAGCGTGGCCGCAGAAAAACACTGAACACTGAACGTGTATATTTTGGACCTGTGTCCAATATATATATCGCACCAAAAATAAAACTCACTATTTCAGTTGAACATTTTTAAACCATTAAACCTTATCACAAGTGCATTAAAAACTCACCTTTTACAACTTTCATAGTTAAATTTTTTTTTTATTGATTTTTTCTCTTTATTACCTGATAATTTAAGATAAAAACTAAAATCAAAATAAATATATTTATAGTGTACCTTCAATTAAAAAATAATGGATCTATAGTAATAATAAGTGTACTTAAAATAAGAAATGATGTTCATATAATACATCACAAATGTAGCTATAGTATAAAATTAGTGTATCTTATTTATAGTATTAATATATATTTATATCAAACATTATCTACCGTGATGTCAGATTAATGTACCTATATTTTCATATTAATATATTTATAACACAATATAAATATATTTAAATTAATATATTTACAGTACAACACAAATGTACCTAAATGTTTAAAATATATCTCAATAAAAAAAATAATAGACTTAAAGTAATAACAATATTTATAGTAAAAGTATTTATTAAAAATATTGTTATAATTATAAATTATATAATAATATAAATAATATAATTTTAATAATATAATATAATTATATATTGTATTAATATAATTATATATAATATAAAAAACAAAAAAAATCTAATTTGTAAAAAAAATGAAAGAAAAAAAAAAAAGAAAGAGGCACAGTTTTCTTTTTCATACAATGTATCATAAAAATATTCCGGGTCCGGTTCCCGCCAGAGGCAAGAAAAGCATATAGCGTGAAGCCCACGAGAAGCAATCACCGACGTAATTCTGCGGGCCAAGTTAGGAGACAGCCGCCCAAAATTTCCTTAACAGTGTGTGTCGCACCGTTAGCGACCTGGCTTTCATCTGAAAAACATCGGACAAAGATCAGCACGCCCTCTTATTCTTTCTGCCCAATTTCCACGAAAACGACGATTCAGAGAATCAAATACGGCAATTAGGCACAAATCTCACATTAACAAAAAAAAAAAAAAAAAAAACCAAAACCTATATTAGGGAAAAAAAGAAAAGAAAAGGAGAAAATCCATCAGAAATAGGTCGCTGCCGCAACAACAACAGCAATTGTTGACCACGTACGTATGATAGCCGCAGCCACACGACGTTTTGATCCTCGATCGCCATGTCCAGGTTTCTGATAGTATTATATTTTTTGACCCAGTTTTTATGGATGATTACACCTGGTTCTGTTTCTTTCAGTTGTGAGTTCTATTTATGTTATTTTTTTAAAAAAAAAATTGAGCTTTAATGCTAATTATATACTCTGAAGATATACTATGCGTTGAAATTTTTATATAGATTAATATTAATTATGAGTTTATTTTAATTATTTATAAAACGGACTGAATAATATGATTTATTGATTAGTGGTAAGTCTAATTCAAATAGTGATCAATTGAGTTATAAACTCGAGACACCTTTTATGAGCCGATATGGAAGACGGTCACTGTAGACTTATTTTAATATGAACCTGTGACGGGTGAGCGTGTTAAAATTTATTATAAATATGCTAGACTCTCTCTCCTGCTTTCATAATGAAAATCCTAATTGTTACGTCAATTGTAGCAGTCTTTGAGAATGTCAATGAGAGGAAAACATAACTTTCATTGTCAACCCTTCTGATCTATCACCTTGATATTCAATTTTAGTGATTGTAATCATTGCTCAAAATAATTTGGGATCCAACGCGCAAATATGTGTGCAATTTATTTCCACTTAATTGTTAAAGTTGGTGTTCTAAATTTATATACTAGATTTTGAATAAAAAAAATTATTACATGTGGTATCAGAGCCTAAATTATACATGATTTAGAATCCTAAAATTTTGTATTGTTAAAAAAAAAAATTGGTTGGAGTTAGGTTATCCCACCATGAGTGAATTACGTTTGATATATTTAATTTGATTTTACTGTCACAAACTATTCTTTTAGCTTAGACGGTTGGTGATTGTGTTATTTGTAAAAGAGGTCGCGGGTTCGAAACTCGTGTTGGCCAAATCTTTGCTGTTTCTGGCAATTTTTTTCTTTCTCTCTTTTCCTTCCTTCTCTTATGCATTTTAGTCGATAACCCAACAAACAAAACTATTCCTTTTGGTTCCAAACCTAAATCGCAAACAGAAGATCAGACGTTAAGGAACACTTGAGCTGTTTAGCTGGGTGATCTCAATTTTTTCTTTTTTTGCAAATTTTTTTTTCTTTCCGCAATGCTCACAGATCGCAAACTGAAACCTCTTGGTCCCATCGGCGGTTTCAAACGAGAAAACGAAAATCGCATCACCTCCGCTCCTTGGCCGGCGAACTTGAGCTTTGACCTTTCTCGTAAAACCAATTTGTGGCGGTCGGTTCTTGATTTGTGTTGTTGTTGATTGTGTGGTTTTTGGCCGGTGAACAAATCTTTGTTCAATCCAAGATCGGCGTGTCTTTGCAGATTCTGTGACAAAACAAAAAAAAAAAAAAAGGAAGAAGGATGCGTGTCGTGGGTCTCAAATCCACAACCGCAGGATTCTAACCTAGCGCTCAACCAACTTGGCCGAATTTTTTATGTGTTATTTCCTTATGCGAGCAAATATTTAGATAAACATGCTTATATTCATGATTCCTCATGGTATATTTTAATTTTATTTAATAATTATTAATATATATATGTATATTAATATTTAAGTGGTTTATATATATAATTGATTGTTTGTTTATTATTTAGTGATATTGACCTTGTCATAAAAATTAAATAATAGATAATAAATATTTGTTTTGCACATATATGAATAAATAATTATCTGTTTAAAATTAATGTATATTATGTTTGGTACTTTGTGTATTTTTTGAAATATATATGCGTTTAGTATATATATTAATTGGGCTATTGTAAATCTCTAATTAAAAATAATTTTATGAGTTGATATGAGAGTTACAGACAAAGTGAGACATCCATTGAAATTCATAGAGTTATTTTTAATTTTTGTGAAGAGACAATTCCAAATCAATGTATATAATAACCTACCCAAATGAGGTTATTTGATGCATTGATTTTGGGAGTGCTTGTTGAGATGAAGCTATTTGTGCTTAGAGGTGCATTAATCTAGAGAGTCTGTTTGCCCAAAGAGGATAGATTTCTCGAAACTAGTGTGATCTCAATTGTGTGCTTTATAACTAGAAATTCTATTGCATGTGCATGTTCTGCCCAAAGAAGAATATGTAGTGATGCTAGAATTTTCTAGATTGTGTAAATTATAAGTTTAATTTTGTATGTAGCCCAATTCTAATACATGCTTTTATTTTGTCTCAAACAATCTCCTTTAGTCTCAACAACAGTACTGTGATTGTTGAACTCTTGACTAGCATCAACTTTAAGAGGCAGAAAGACGACATCCTGTTTGTTTTGGGAATGGGTGAGATTGATTATG
>CATIWR010093059.1:0-13286 GCA_949677035.1 Omphalea diandra | reverse complement strand
AATTATGGGTTGTAAGTAGGTGTTTAGGAAGAAGTTGGATGAGCAAGGTCTCATTACTAGAAACAAGGCTAGATTGGTTGCCAAAGGATACAACCAAGAGGAAGGAATAAATTATGATCAGACCTTTGCCCCCATTGCAAGATTAGAGGCCATTAGGATTCTCTTTGCATTCTCACGTCATATGAATTTTAAACTTTTTCAAATGGATGTGAAAAGTGCTTTTTTGAATGGCATCATAGAGGAGGAAGTCTACGTTGAACAACCTCCTGATTTTGAGTCTCATTATTTTTCAAACCATGTTTTCAAATTGAACAAAGCCTTATATGGATTGAAATAAGCTCCGAGAGCTTGGTATGAAAGGCTTAGTTCATTTCTCTTGAAAAATGATTTTGAGAAAGGGAAGGTAGACACCACACTTTTTTCAAAAAACACAAGCATGATACATTAATTGTTTAAATCTATGTTGATGATATTATCTTTGGTGCTACTAATGAATCTCTTTGTAAGGATTTTGTTAAGTGTATGACTAGAGAATTTGAAATGAGCATGATAGGAGAGCTCAGATTCTTTCTCAGTCTACAAATCAAGCAATCCAAAGAAGGGATCTTCATCAACCAAACCTAGTATACAAAGGAAATGCTAAAGAAATTTGAAATGGAAATGAGTAGTACCATCAAATTAGATAAGGATGAATCGGGTAAAGAGGTAGATGAAAAAAGATATGGAGGTATGATCAGATCTCTACTTTATCTGATTGCTTCTAGACCGGATATCATGTTTAGTGTTTGCATGTGTGATAGGTTTCAATCCTCCCCTAGAGAATCTCATTTGAATACTATTAAAAGGATCTTTAAGTATTTGCATGACATAATACACTTAGGGTTATGGTATCCTAGGGATTCTTTATTTAGTATCATAGGGTATTCGGATGTGGATTATGCGGGTAACTTGCTAGATAGAAAAAACACTTCCGGGACTTGCCAATTCATAAGTGAATGCTTAGTTTCGTGGTTTAGTAAAAAGCAAGTATCGGTTGCCTTATCCATCGTGGAAGCCGAGTATATGGCGGTGGGTTATTATTGCACCCAAGTTCTTTGGATGAAACAATAATTGAAGGATTTTGGCAAAGTAGTTGATCACATTCCCATCAAATGTGATAACACAGGTGCTATTAATCTCTCTAAGAATCCTATCCAACACTCTAGGAGTAAGCACATAGACATTAGACATCATTTTCTTAGAGATCATGTGCAAAAAGGTAATGTTGTGTTAGAATTCATTGACATAAATCATCAACTTGCAAATATTTTCACTAAACGTCTAAATGAAGAAAGGATGAACTTCATTAAGAGATAATTGGGAATGCTTAATGGAAGCTCTTTAAAATGAAAATTTTGATCTTATGATTGATTGTTATATATGATATGCATGAGTGATGATTGTATGAGCAAATTTATTATTATTTTTTCTAATGGATCACATGTTTTCAAAATTTTCTCATTCTTATCCTTGCTGACTCATAATTCGCGGTTGCTATTTCTTCTTCATAGTCGTGAATTATAAGTCAATTTCACCCGGCTATCAAATATCAATTCATGGTCGTGAAATTTGCACTCCACCGCGAATTTTGGTTAGTTTTTCAAAATAAGACCATTGACGTGCCTTTTCCTGAGGAAAATTTATCTGTTACTCACATTTTCTGAAATTTACGATTGTAACTTCTAAATTCGCGGACGCAAATTAGAGTAACCACCTAGGTAATTAAGTGATTTGATTGCCAACCGTTTCCTCTCTTCATTTAATTCATTTTTAGCCATTTATGACCATTTTTACACCCTTCAAGCCTATAAATACCCCCTTTAACAATGTTTTCATAACTTCTCTTCCAAACACCTCTTCTCTCTCTAAAAATCTCTCAAGCTCTCTTCCTTTCTTGCTATGGCTCTCAAGAAATTCTCCAAGGCTGACAAGGGCAAGGCAGTGGCTCAGCCCTCTGCACCTCTTACCCTTCATCTCATGAAGGGAATCACTAAGGTGGAAAAGGAAAGATTTAAGGTAAACTCCTCCAAAGTGATTCTCCTAAACAAAATTTTGTCGACTTTCATGCTGAAAACTTTGGGCATCAATGCAGAGATTTGCACCTTTCTCTCCAATTTAGGCTGGAACGAGTTCATCTTCCAAGATGAACCTAGATATGAGAAGGTTGTACGAGAGTTCATGTGCACCGTGCAACTAAATCTAAAATTTGATTCGAGAGCCAGCCAATACGGGTTGGTGTTCTGGGCCTTTGGCTACCCCTTCTACATCACCGTCAACCAATTATCCTCCTTTTTTAACCTGCAAGTCGGAGAACACATCCCCTTCATCATCTCCACACTTGATTTCATCTACTCTGAATTTTGGTTGGAGATTTCCATCGAAACCAAACACGACCCCCGCTCCTCCTTATCTAAACACATCAAAACCCTACCCTTGTGGATCCTTCATCGCATCATCACTTTCTCTGTCAATGCAAGAGGTGATGGTAATGAAAAGATTTCACAAAAAGACTTGGCATTCTTATTTTGCCTTGTTAAGAACTAATCTATCTAAACCAACCGTTACCTTGTGGATCAATTGATCCACATGAGTGCAAAACCTAAGAACCAATTTCTTTTACCTTCCCACATTACAACCATCTACCGCTTTGTTAGAGCACTTGATGAGGAGAAAGAGAAATTCCTCACCAAGAAGCTCCTTCCCTCTCAAAACTTCCTAGACCTAACCTATCTCATTAATGCCAAGACAATCCATCCAGACACATACAACTACACCCTTGGTGCAATAGGTGCAAAAAAGATGGAAACCTCTTAAGCCTCCAAGCGAAAGAGGCTTCAAATTGAAGAAGGCAACATTTAAGTCCCTCCACCTCAACCAAAACCAAAATCAAAGTTATCTCTTGCCACCATTGATCGCAAGTTGGACAAGCTTACGAGGATGATGAAGAGAAGGTTCCTCTTCCTTTCACATCTTCACAGTGATATGGTGGATCTCCAAGAGAAACTATGATTTCTTCCATGCCATATTCCAGACTTCACTGAATTTGTAGATACGTAAGATAGAGATGGCAATGAAGATGACATTGAGGATGAAGACGAAGCAGAGGCAACACAACAAGCACCAGAGACACCATCTTTCGGAGATGATTCTCCACTACTTTAGATTAAGGATATTTTGTATTTGGTTTTTCAATTTCCTTATGTTTATTTTCTTTTACAAATATTGTGATCCTACAGTTATGAATATATATAAAACTTGTTTCTTTGCAAACATTGCTATCTTATGTGATTGATATTTATTCTCTTATCCATTGCATTATGTTTGCTCCTTATGAATACTTATGCATGAATCTCTTTTTCCCTTATGGACCCTCTTTTTTATCTTGCCAAAGGGGAGAGATAATTATTGTGAAAGGGAGAAAATAATGAAAACAATAACTTGAGAAAAACTATAGCATAAATTGAGGGGGAGCAACATACTTATTATTTTATCAAATTCACCTTTCATTGAATGAATGATATGTTTAGCAAATTTTCTCATAAGCATTCATTGAATCATATTACAATCCAACTTCACTTTCCTACATCTTTTTCGGTTAAGGATCAATCTAAGTTGTCAAAATCAAAAAGAGGGAGATTGTTGGACTAGGTAGTTAACCCTAAGTCTTGGGCCTCTTTTGATCATGACAAAGGGGATTGATCAATTCTAATGATTCAATTCAGTGTTGTTTTGCAACCTTTTTTGTTAGTCTTTAAGTTAGAAGTTGGATAAAAATCTTAGTCTTCAAAGAATGTGAAGTAACTTCTAAATCATGACCGCAATCTAAGATTCGCAACCGCGATCCATGAGAAGACTTGCTAGAAGATTAGACAGACGAAATCGCATATTCATTTTCGGTCGCGACTCATCCAAAGGAAGAACTCCAAAAGTGACAGACGAATTCATGGTGTAAAGCTTGCCTCAGTCGCGTTCGCAAATTTTGAAGTAACTCAAGATGCAATCAAGTCCATAATCACAGTTTGACAAGTGTCTTAAGTAACCGTTGGAAGTTAAAATCACGATGGAAACTTATTGGTAGCGATCGCGAACCCAAAAGAAGAATATGAACACTTTTGGTAGAGGAATTCGCATCCAGAGTCGCTTCCTATACAAGATAAATTGTGACCGCTACTTTTGAGAGCAGGTGAAAGGCAACGACTATATTTTTTGGGTGAACTAATCAGAAGCTGCCACATGGACTAGCCGTTAGACACAATCGAGATTTTCTTATAGAATTTGGAACTCGTGATCGCGAATGAGTAGTAGTGATTGTGAATCATGATTGTCAAGCATTTAATGTAAAAATCTGTCTAGCACACTTTGATGATTTTGTACCAATTTTATTGCAACATCTCTTTAGTGGGTAAAGGCTATAAATACCTCACCAAATAGATATAAATGCAAGAAAATTAATAACTTTGTACCCAAACTCTTTTAATTTTGCAACTTACTCATTTCTATTCTTTAAGTCATTGTTGGGTGTGAGCATAAACACCAAGTATAATAGGTTATACTGTGAGCCTGTCAAAACACTAAGATAGGTTATTATGTGAGCCTGTTAAAACACAAATTATGAAGGTTATTGTGTAAGCCTCAAAACACAAGTGTATAGGTTGTTGTATGAGCCTTCCAAACACAAGTATAAAAGTTTGGTGTAAGCTTGAAAACACCTTTGAAAGATAGTGGAATACCTAATTTCGAAGAATTTGGGAGTGGACATAGGGTCGATTATACCCAAACCACTATAAATCTTATGTTTCCTCTCATTTCATTTCTCCTCTCTCTTTCTAATTTTAATTTTTATACACCAATTCAACCCCCTCCCCCCTTCTTGGTGCATAGGGCCAATAGTAGTTATCATTCTCTACCTTAAATTTTTCATACAACATCCTAATGCTCCCATCAAATATTAGATAAATAGTTGTAAAGTTCATTTTCTTATCAAAATTGTACCTTACTTTCTTCCTCATAATAAAAGATAACATAAATGTTACAAACCAAAAAAAAAAAAGTATTAATATAAACAAAAAATAAACAAACTTATAATGGACTTAAACAAAAAACGTACATACAATCAACTAAAGATAACGTACATACAATCAACTAAAGATAACCCAATAATAAACAAAAAATAAACAAACTTATAATGGACTTAAGATATTTTCATTTATAAAATAAAGAATGAAACCAAGTTTTATCACCAATTTCATTAACTCCAAGATCTAAAGGAGGTTCTATCTTATTAACTTTCTTTGAATAAAATAAACCATTAAAAAAAGCAAGTGTTAAAAAATGGAAAAAACAGCCAATACTTAAAGTCAAACAATTTTCCAATAGTGATTTACCTTTTAGTTTTATTCTTCTTGATACCTTCTTCAATCAAAAACTCAAATTCTTCAAGTTTTTCATCTATAGGGAAAGTCCCCAACTTGTCATCCAAATGAGTAAAAACACTTTGGGTTGTCCATTCTTTAACACTCTTTTTTCATAACTTTTGCTACATTTAGAAGACCCAAACTTGTTTGGAAAATGAGATTTACAAAGAGTTCCAAGTTTCAAAACCCTTTTTTGAAGAGATGAGATATCAAAAACATTCATCTCAAAACTTTTTTGAACAACATATTACAAAAAGTAAGAAATATAAACAATTAAACAATAGAAACAAAATTTCAAGAATACACAAAGCAATAAAAAACCAAAAGTAAAAAAAAAAAAAAACCTTCCTCAACAACCTTCATAATAGGAGCAATAGTGATTTCCAACTCATTCAAATCCATATCATTAATAAAATAAGAAAATGGCACTTCCTTCAAATTATTTTTATCAAACTTGTTGGCCCTAGCACCAAGAAAAGAGGGAGGGGAGAAGGGGGTGGGGGGGGGGGGGGGAGTAGGGGTTGGTTGAATTGGTGTATAAAAATTAAAATTGAAAAGAGAGAGGAGAAATGAGATGAGAGGAAACACAAGATTTATAGTGGTTCGGGTATAATCAACCCTATGTCCACTCCCTAATTCTTCGAAATTGGGTATTCTAGTATCTTTCAAAGGCGTTTTCAAGCTAACAAAACAACCTATACACTTGTGTTTTAAGGCTTACACAACAACCTTTACAACTTGTATTTTAACAGGGTCACACAACAACCTATCTTAGTGTTTTGATAGGCTCACACTATAACCTATTACACTTGGTATTTATGCTCACACCCAATAATGACTTAAAGAATAAAAAAGAGTGAGTAGCGAAATTGCAAGAGTTTGGGTACAAAGTTATTAATTCTCATGCATTTACATCTGTTTGGTGAGGTATTTATAGTGTCTGCCCACCAAAGAGACGTTGCAATAAAACTGGTACAAAATCATCAAAGTGTGCTAGATAGATTTTCGCATTAAATGCTTGACAGTCGGGATTTGTGGTCGCTACTACTCATTCACGGTCGCAAATTCCAAATTCTATAAAGAAAACCACGTTTGTGTCTAACAGTTAGTCCACGTGGCAACTTCTAATTAGTTTACTAGAAAAATATAGTCATTGCCTTTCATCTGCTCTCAAAAGTAGTGGTTGTGATTTATCTTATATAGGACGTGACTCTGAACGCGAATTCCTCTGCCAAAAGTGTTCATCTTTTTCTTTTGGGTTCACGATCGCTACCAATAGGTTCCCATCATGATTTTTAACTTCCAATGATTACCTAGGACGCTTATCAAGTTGTGATTATGGACTTAATTACATCTTGATTACTTCAAATTTGTAGTCACGACTGAGGCAAGCTTTACACCGCGAATTCGTCTATCACTTTTAAAGTTCTTCCTTTGGGTGAGTCGCAGTCGAGAATGACTTTGTGATTTCATCTATCTGATCTTTTAACAAGTCTTCTAATGGATAGCAATTGCGAATCTTAGATTGCGATCACAATTTAAAAGTTACTTCACATTCTTTGAAGACTAAGATTTCTATTCAACTTCTAACTTAAAGACTAACACAAAAACTGCAAAAGAACATAAATAGAAACATTAGAAATGATCAATCCCTTTTGTCAAGATCAAAAGAGGTCCAAGACTTAGGGTTAACTACCCTAGTCTAATAATCTCTCCCTTTTTAATTTTGACAATTTAGATTGATCCTTAAGTGAAAAAGATGCAGGAAAGTGAAGTTGGATTATAATATGATTCAATGAATGCTTATGAAAAAATTTGCTAAGTATATCATTTATTCAATCAAAGGTGAAGTTGATAAAATAATAAGTATATTGCTCCCCCTTAACTTATGCTATAGTTTTTCTCAAGTTATTGTTTTCATTATTTTCTCCCTTTCACTATCTCTCCCCCTTTGGCAAGATCAAAAAGAGGGTATATAAGGGAAAAAAGAGATTAATGCATAAGTATACATAAGGAGCAAACATAATGTAATGGATAAGAGAATAAACAACAATCACATAAGATAGCAATATTTGCAAAGAAACAAGTTTTATTGATATATTCATATCTATGGGATCATAAAATTTGTAAAAACAAACATAAGGAAAGTGAGAAACAAATACAAAAGATCCTTAATCTAAAGTAGTGGAGAATCATCTCTAGAAGATGGTATATCTGGCGCTTGTTGTTCTCCCTCGGCTTCGTCTCCATCCTCTACGTTGATTTTATTGCCATCCCCATCTTACGTATCGTCAAATTCGATGAAGTCCAAAGGATGGCAAAGAGGAACTCCTAGTTTCTCTTGGAGATCCACCATATCGCTGTGAAGATGTGAAAGGAAGAGAAACCTTCTTCATCATCCTTATTAGCTTGTCCAACTTGTGATCAATGGTGGCAAGAGATAACTTTGACTTTGGTTTTGATTGAGGAGGAGGGACTTGAATGTTGCCTTCTTTAATTTGAAGCCTCTTTCGCTTAGATGCTTGGGAGGTTTCCATCTTCTTTGCACCTGTGTCACTAAGGGTGTAGATGTATGTGTCCGGATGGATTGTCTTAGCGTTGATGAGATAGATTAGGTCTAGGAAGTTTTGAGAGGGAAGAAGCTTCTTGGTGAGGAATTTCTCTTTCTCCTCATCAAGTGCTCCAACAAAGCGGTAAATGGTTGTTATATGAGAGGGCAAAAGAAATTGGCTTTTAGGTTTTGTACTCATATGGATCAATTGATCCACATGGTAACGACCAGTTTGGATAGGTTGGTTCTTGACAAGGAAAAATAAGAATGCCAAGTCTTTTTGTGAGACATTCTCGTTACCATCACCTCTTACATTGACGGAGAAAGTGATGATGCGATGAAGGATCCATAGGGGTAGGGTTTTGATGTGTTTGGATAAAGAGGAGCGAGGGTCATGTTTGGTTTCGATGGAAATCTCCGACCAAAATTCAGAGTAGATGGCGTCAAGTGTGAAGATAATGAAGGGGATGTGTTCTCCAACTTGTAGGTTAAAGAGGAGGATAATTAGGCGAAAGTGATGTAGAAGGGGTCACCGAAGGCCCGAAACACTAACCCATATTGGCCAGCTCTCGAATCAATTTTTGGCTTAGCTGTATAGTGCATATGAACTTGCGTATAACCTCCTTGTATCTGAGTTCATCTTGAAAGATGAACTCATTCCAACGCAAATTGGAGAGAAAGGCATGAATCTCTGTATTGATGCCCAAAGTCTCCAACATGAAAGCCGATGGAATTTTGTTTGAGAGAATCACTTTAGAGAAGTTTGTCTCGAATCTTTCCGTCTCCTCCTTGGTGATTCCCTTCATAAGATGAAGGACAGGAGGTGTAGAGAGCTGAGCCACTGCCTTGTCCTTATCATCTTGGAGAATTACTTGAGAGCCATAGCAAGAAAGGAAGAGAGCTTTGAGAGATTTTAGAGAGAAAAAAAGTGTTTGGAAGTGAAGTGAGGAAAACACTGTTGGAGAGGGTATTTATAAGCTTGAAGGGGTGTAAAAACGGTCATAAACGACAAAAAATGAATTAAATGAAGAGAGGAAACGATTGGCAATCAAATCATTTAATTACCTAGGCAGTTACTTTAATTCGCGTTCGCGAATTCATAAGTCACGACCGCGAATTTCATAAAATGTGAGTAACGGACAAATTTTCCTCCGAAAAAGGCGCGTCAACGGTCATATTTTTGAAAAACTGATCAAAAGTTGCAGTGGAGCATAAATTTCATGACTGCAAATTAACATTTGACAACCGAGTGAAATTGACTTATAATTTGCGACTGTAACGAAGAAATAGTGACCACGAATTATGAGTCGGCAAGGATAAGAATGAGAAAATTTTGAAAACATGTGATCCACTAGAAATAAATAATAAACTTGTTCATACAATCATCACTCATGCATAACATACATAACAATCAATCATAGGATAAAAAATTTTCACTTTAGGGAACTTCTATTAAGCATTCCCAATTCTCTCTTAATGAAGTTCATCCTTTCTTCATTTAGAGTTTAGTGAAAATATCTGCAAGTTGATGATTTATGTCAATAAATTCTAATACAACATCACCCTTTTGCACATGATCTCTAAGAAAATGGTGTCTAATATTTATGTGCTTACTCTTAGAGTGTTGGATGGGATTTTTAAAGAGATTAATAGCACTTGTGTTATCACATTTGATGGGAATGTGATAAACTATTTTGCCAAAATCTTTCAATTGTTGTTTCATCCAAAGAACTTAGGTGCAACAACAACCCACCGTCATATACTCGGCTTCTGCGGTGGACAAGACAACCAATACTTACTTTTTACTAAACCACGAAACTAGGCATTCACTTATGAATTGGCAAGTCCCAAAAGTGCTTTTTCTACCTAGCAAGGTATCCACATAATCTGCATTCGAATACTTTATAAGACTAAATGAAAAATCCCTAGAACACCACAACCCTAAGTGTATTGTGCCATACAAATACTTAAAGATCCTTTTAACAACATTCAAATGAGATTCTCTAGGGGAAGATTGAAACCTAGCACACATGCAAACACTAAACATGATATCTGGTCTAGAAGTAGTAAGATAAAGTAGAGATCTGATCATACATTGATATCTCTTTTCATCTACCTCTTTACCCGATTCATCCTTATCTAATTTGATTGTATTGCTCATTGGAGTTTTGGCTACTTTGCAACCATCCATTTCGAATTTCTATAGCATTTCCTTGGTATACTTGGTTTGGTTGAGGAAGATTCCTTCCTTGGATTGCTTGATTTGTAGACCGACAAAGAATTTGAGCTCTCCCATCATGCTCATTTCAAATTTTCTAGTCATACACTTAGCAAAATCCTTACAAAAAGATTCATTAGTAGCACCAAAGATAATATCATCAACATAGATTTGAACGATTAATATATCATGCTTGTGTTTTTTGACAAAAAGTGCGGTGTCCACCTTTCCTTTCTCAAAGTCATTTTTTAAGAGAAATGAACTAAGCCTTTCATACCAAGCTCTTGGAGCTTGTTTCAATCCATATAAGGCTTTGTTCAATTTAAAAGCATGGTTTGGAAAATAATGGGACTCAAAACCAAGAGGTTGTTCAACATAGACTTCCTCCTCTATGATGCTATTCAAAAAGGCACTTTTCACATCCATTTGAAAAGTTTAAAATTCATATGACATACGAATGCGAAGAGAATCCTAAGGGCCTCTAACCTTACAACGGGGGCAAAAGTTTCATCATAATCTATTCCTTGCTCGTGGTTATATCCTTTGGCAACCAATCTAGCCTTGTTTCTAGTAATAAGACCTTGCTCGTCTAACTTGTTCTTGAACACCCACTTATAACCTATAATTGGGTGTTCCTTAGGTCTAGGGACAAGTTCCCATACCTTGTTTCTCTCAAATTGATTGAGTTCTTCTTGCATAGCAAGTACCCAACTTTCATCATCCAGGGCCTCATCAATTGACTTTGGCTCAAGTTGAGAAACAGATATAAGATTATTATCTAAGAGTTGAGATTTAGTACTTACACCCTTAAAGGTATCACCAATGATTAAGTCTTTGGGGTGATACTTGGTGAATCTCCAATCTTTGGACAGACCTTGTCTTGGCTTATTTTCTTGTTGATATTGATGTTGGTCTTCATCTACTCTTGATGAATCACCTTCTTCCTTTTCTTTATCAATTCTTCTTGCAGAATCATCCAATTCCAGCTTTTTAAGATTACCTACAAGATCATTAATAAAAATACCTTTCCCAAGATCAAGTTTACTAGAAAATAACCTTATTATCCACTAAAGTGGTGACTTGACATTCTCTAGGATCAAAGGTGACCTTATTACCTTTGTCACACAATTGACTTACACTTAATAAATTATGTTATGAGCCACTAACTAAGAGAACTTTATCAATTAAAGAACATCCATTCTTACCAATGGTTCCAATGCCAATTACCTTACCCTTGGCATTGTTACCAAATGTGACATCTCCACCCTCTTTTTCTTTCAATGTCATGAATAGCTTTCTATTTCTAGTCTTATGCTTGGAACATCCACTATCCACACCAATTGCTTGATTTGGTGATTGCCATATTCCCCTATATAACAAAAGTGAGTTACCTTTTTTAGGTACCTAAGCATACTTGGGTCCTAGGGGGTTAGAGTTTGAAGGGTCCTCCAATTTGAGGTGGGCCTTCCTAATTAAATAATGAATGTTAACATGCTCATATTTCATGCAATAATAACATTGGAGTTTAGACTTGTGAGTCTTTCTCCTATGCACATATTTAGTATGAGTAGGGGGCCTTTTCATACCTTGTTCATGTGAATACATGCATGTGCATATATGATGAGTATAAGTAGAGAATTTTTTATGAGAATGACCATACTTTTTGTTGTAAATGTAGGCATGGTTAGCTCTTTGAGTCTTGGCTCTAAAGCTTTAGAGAGCCTTCCCTTTGCCCTTAGGCTTAAGAGGCTTAGTGCTAGGAGCACTTTTCTTCCCAATTACTTTAATGTTTGAGGTTGTAAAGCTCTAACAAATGTAGTTTGAGATGATGAGGAGGCTCCATTGAAGCCTAAACCATGTCTAACTAGTGGTGGTCTTTGTGACACAATCGATGTATCTAAGGCTTCTTTTCCTTTATGGAACTTAGAGATTGAGCTTCAAAGCTCAATGACTTCTCCTTTAAGAGTGTCATTCTCCTTTCTTAATGAAGCCAAAGAAGAAGATGTAGTGGAAAGTCTTTCTACTGAATTTTTAAGTTCTTTATTATAAGTCCTCAACTCATTTACAAGATCACTAAGAGTCGTGTATTCATCTTTTAATTTTGAGCACCTTTTCTTATAAGTTTTCACTTGTGACTTGTACTTGTCACATCTCATGGTTAGAGCCTTTAAAAGCTCTTTATCTATCTCATCAAATTTAAAATCAGAATTAGAATGAGAAGAAGTACTTACCTCATTTGAAAAATCTTTTTGTGCCATTAAGCATATGTTGGCAACCTCTCCTTCTTCTTCTTTTTCACTTGAGGTGATCTCTACGTCCTTCTCTTTTGTTGAAGCTTTAAAAGCCATGGTTTTTCTTTCTTTCTCTAGTTTGTCTCCTTGGCCTCTTAGCTTCTTCATCTGTTCATCTTTTTGTAAGACCAACTCATAAGTTAAGAGTTTGCCTATCAATGCATCAGTTGGAACCTTTCCAATCTCCGGATTTGACTCTTATATCCTACAAACTCTAGCACCAAATTTATCTAGAGGAAGAGTTTTAAGGATTTTTATGTTTACCTCATAGATAGTAAGAGTTCTTCCAAATTTCTTCATGTTGGTGACAATGGACAAGAGCCTGTTTATCATTTCTGTGATGCTCTCATTGTCCTTCATCATGAAGAGTTCCCATTCGGTGGCATACCTCTCCAAACGACTTGATTTGACTAGAGTTGTGCCTTCATGATAGTTCTCTAGAGTCTTCTAAATGGCATGAGCTATTTGACAGTGTTGCACTCTTCCAATCTCTTCTCTAGAGAGTGAGGTTAAAAGAATGGTCATTGCTCTCTTGTTCTTGCCATTTGATCTCCGATGAGCTTCAACTCATTCTTCCCTTAGGATTAATTCTTTATTACCATTCAAAACTCTGGTGGGTGGCTTTCATTCCTTGATGACCAAATCCTAAAGGTCCACCACATCTATGTCAAGATAGATCCCCATCCTATACTTCCAATGAGTATAGTCTGTTCCATCAAAGTATGGCTTGAGTTGTGAGTGGATTCCCTCTTGTGCCATGATCTTTGTTCACC
>CATIWR010093050.1:0-10990 GCA_949677035.1 Omphalea diandra | reverse complement strand
CTAACCAATCTTTTAAGTGTCTTATGTCTTTTAGCAATGAAGCTTGGCTTTGGCATAGAAGACTTGGACCTGCTAGCATGGAGCTGTTACAAAGCTTATCAAAAGGAAAGCTAGTGGAAGGTCTTCCCAAGCTAAAGTTCTCTAAAGACAAGACATGTGAACCATGCCAAATGGGAAAGCAACATCAATCTTCTTTCAAAGTAAAGAATATTGTAAGTACATCTAGACCTCTTCAACTTATTCATATGGACTTGATAGGACCTACTAGGAGTGCTAGTCTAGATGGAAAATATTATCCATTTATCCTAGTTAATGACTACTCTAGGTTTACTTGGGTATCTTTTCTAACTCATAAGCATGATACTTTTGATGCTTTTAAAAGTTTTGCACAAAGAGTTCAAAGTGAAAAGGGTTATCATCTCTTCTATAAGAAGTGACCATGGAAACAAATTTTAAAATGAATCTTTTGATTCTTCTTGCTTAGAGAATGGATTTTTAATAACTTTTCAACTCCTAGAACACCATAACAAACTAGTGTTATAGAGATGAAAAATAGAACACTAGTAGAGATAGCTAGAACTATGCTCAATGAGTATTCATTACCTAATTATGTGTGGGTTGAAGCTACTAATACATCATGTTATATTGCAAATCGTGTTTTCAAATGACTCATTTTTAATAAAACTTCTTATGAGCTTTGGAATGACAAAAAAACCAAAGTTGTCAAACCTAAGAGTATTTAGATGCAAGTGTTATATCTTGAATACCAAGGACAATCTTGGAGAATTTGATTCAAAAACAAACAAGGGTGTATTCCTAGGTTATTCCATCATTAGTAAAGCTTATAGAGTCTTTAACAAAAGTTATATGGTTGTTGAAAAGTCCATGAACATTGCATTTGATGAATCTAGTAAACTTAATCTTGGGAAAGGTTCTCTTGTTGATAATTTTGCAGGTGACTTTGAGAAATTGGAGTTGGAGTCAAACATAAGAAAGGTGCATAAAGATCATGATGAAGGCAAGTCATCATAACAACAAGTGAACCTCAAAATCAACAAGTAGAAACCCCAAATCAATATCTTCCTAAGGATTTGAGATTCTCCAAGCATCACCTAAAGGACCTAATCATTGGTGATACATCCACGCATGAAGTACTTGATCTCAACTCAATTATTTAGATAATAATCTCGCATTTGTTTCTCAATTTGAGCTAAAATCTATTAATAAGGCTATTAATGGTGAGAGTTAAGTAATTGTAGTGCAAGAGGAACTCAACCAATTTAAGAGAAACAATGTATGGGAACTTATTCCTAGGCCTAAGGAACACCCTATTGCAGGTTGCAAATGGGTGTTCAGGAATAAGTTAGATTAGCAAGGGTTCATCACTAGAAACAAGGCTAAATTGGTTGCTAAGGGATATAACTAAGAAGAAAGCATTTACTATGATGAATCCTATGCTACCATGGCAATATTAGAGGCCATTAGAATTCTTTTAGCATATGCATGTCACATGAATTTCAAACTTTTCCACATGGATGTTAAAAGTGCATTTTTAAATGGTATCACTATGGAGGAAGGTTATGTTGAACAACCTCCTAGTTTTGAATCTCATAGCTTTCCAAATCATGTTTTTAAATTGAATAGAGCCTTGTATGGTTTTAAACGAGCTCTAAAAGCTTAGTATGAAAGGCTAAGTTCAATCATTGTGAAAAATGATTTTTTTTTTTAAAAAAAGAAAGGTCGACACAACTTTGTTTGTAAAAAGGCATAATTATGATACACTAATTGTGCAAATATATGTCGATGATATCATATTGGTACTATTATTGAATCTCTTTGTAAGGATTTTGCTAAGTGTATGACTAGAGATTTAAAATGAGCAAGATGGGAGAGCTTAAATTCTTCCTTGGCCTACAAATCAAGCAAATGAAAGAAGGGATTTTCATCAACCAAGCCAAGTACACAAAAGATATACTCAATGTTGGCCTGGGGCACTAAGAAGAGGGGATTGAATTAATGCTTAATTTAAAAATTAAAAAGAGGGTTAATAAGTTTAAGAAGATGAGTAGGAGAAGAAGGATATTGACACAAGTGTTTATAGTGGTTCAGGTGCTAACTAACCCTACGTGACTCCTCAATTCTCTACAATTGGGTGTTTCACTCAACTCAATAGGTATTTCCAAGCTTACACCAAACTCTTACAACTTATGTTTTCTAGGCTCACACAAAAAACCTCTTACAATTGTTTTAAAGGCTCACATTAAAATCTCTCACAAGTGTTTTCAAGGCTCACACCAAAACCTCTCACAAGTGTTTTCAAGGCTCACACTAAAACCTCTTACAATGGTGTTTATTGCTCACACCAAACAACCACAAAAACATAAAATGATAATTAAATAGCAAATTAGCAAGAGTCTGGTTACAAATTAATGAATTCTCTTATTATTTCATCTATTTGGTGGAGTATTTATAACTCATATCCACCAAAGAGATGTTGGACTAAAACTATTAACAAATCTCCAAGATGTGCCAAGCAGATTTAGCATTAAATACTTATCAGGCTGCGGTTACGGTCGCTACTACTTTTTCATGGTCGCGAATTTTCAATTTCCATAGAGTAGCCAAAAATTTTGGCACAAAATCCCATTTATGTCTAACAACTAGTCCATAATTTATTCTATCCTAGTTTCATCCTTTCTTGGGATTGATTCGTGATCGCGATTTACCATACACACACCGCGAATCAGAGTGATCTTTATAAGGTTGGAGATTTTGAACTTCATCCAACTTCCAATGAAAAGATCTAACTTATAATTTGAAAAATAACACTTAATGAAAGTATTAGAATTAATTAATCTCTATTGTCAAGATCAAAAGATGTTCATGACTTAGGTTAAATCAACATAGTCCAACAATCTTCCATTTTTGATTTTGACAGCTTAGATTGATCCTAAGGGAAAAATAAATGCATGAGTTTTGAAGTTGTAAAGTTGGAATGGTGAATGATTCAATGAATACTTAAAAATTTTTAAACAAAGATCAAAGTGAAATTTTCTAAGTATGGCATTCAACGAAATCAAAGTGAAATTTCTAAATATGGCTACAAAGCTCCCTCTCAACTTATGTTATTTTCTTGCAAATTATTTTCTCTCCCCCTTAGATTCTTTCTTTATTATTGCTCTCCTCCTTTGGCAAGATCAAAAAGAGGGTTCATAATGGAAAAGAACAAATGCATAACAAATAGACAAGTGTTCATAAGGAGCAAAAATTAATAAGAATTGTAGTCATAAAAGTAAATTCAATTAATCACATAAAATAAAAAATTTTAAAAACAAACACTTTTATTTACTTCCAACCAAGCTGTAGGATTAACAACTTTATATAAGTAAAACAAAGAGAAAATACAAAGAAATCCTATTTTAGAAGATTGTAAAGTCATCATCATCTTCAGAGACGTCTTTGTCATCATTATTGCCTCCGCTTTCAATTTCATATCCTTCCTCAACTTCTTCTTTGCTTTCCTCTTCAGGGATGTCCTCATACTCAACAAAATCAGGAAGATGGCAAGGAGGAATACCCATTTTCTCTTGCAAATCAACCATATCGATATAAAGGTGAGAAATGAGAAAGAATCTCCTCTTCATCATTCTCATAATCTTGTCTAACTTATGGTTGATGATGGCAAGAGATAGTTTGGTTGAGGAAAAGGGACTGTTAAGTTGCCTTCTTCAATGATGAGCCTCTTCCTTTTAAAGGCTTGAGATGTCTCCATCTTTTTGGCCCCAAGGACACCTAGGGTATATACATATGTATTCGAGTGCATGGCTTTGGCATTTATTAAGTAAGTGAGGTCAAGGAAATTTTGAGAAGGGAGGAGTTACTTGGAGAGAAAATTTTCATTCTCCTCATCAAGAGCTCCAATAAAGCGGTAGATTAATGTTTCATGGGATGGAAGAAGGAATTGGTTTTTTGGTTTCGTGCTCATGTGAATCAAATGATCCATAAGATACCAAATAGTCTGGATGGGATTGTTTTTGACAAGGCAGAAAAGAAAGGCTAAATCCTTTTGAGACACTTTATCGTTACCATCACCTCTAGCATTGACGAAAAAGGTGATGATATGATGGAGTATCCAAAGAGGTAGGGTTTTTATGTATTTGGCTAGGGAAGTTTTTGGGTCATGTTTGGTTTCGATTGAAATTTCGAACCAAAACTAGGAATAAATTACATCAAGAGCAAAGATAATGAAAGGGATATGTTCTCCGACTTGAAGGTTAAAAAGGCCAGATAATTGTTCAAAAGTAATAAAGTATGGATCCCCGAAAGCATGAAATACTAACCCATATTGTCTGACATGTGATTTTGCTTTGTGGCTTAGTTTAACCGTACACATGAATTCCCTAACGACTTCTTCATGACCAGGTTCATCCCAAAAGATGAACTCATTCTAGCCTATGTTCAATAGGAATACTCGTATATTTGCGTTGATTCCAAGAGTCTCAAACATAAATATAAAAAGGATTTTATTTGGGAGGATTATTTTTTAGGAGTTTGTGATGCCCTTCATTAGATGAAGTGTTGGAGGTGCAGATGGTTGAACCACCACCTTGCCCTTTTCTGCTTTTGAAATTTTCTTAGGAGTCATGTGAGAAGGTAAAGAGATTTTGAGAATTTAGAGAGTTTGGAAAGAACTAATTGATTTGGAGTAGAATGAAGTTATAAGAATCACTGTTTAGGGGGTTTATATAGCCATTTGAAGGGTGTGAAATTGGCTAGAAATGACTAAAATAGGAGTGATGAAGAGTTGGAAATGGTTGGCAGTCAAACCACTTAATTATGTGTCAGTTACTAGAATTTGCAACCACTAATTTTAAAAAATATGAATAACAAAAAAAAACTCCTCGTGAATCAGCGCATCCAACGGTCATAATTTTGAAAATTGACTAAATTCGCGATGGAGAGTAAAAGTTACGACCGCGAATTTACGTTTGTCAGTTAGGTGAGATGAACCCTTAATTCGTGATCGAGAGTCAAGGATAACGACCGTGAATTACAAGGCAAGAAAGATAATAATGAAAAAAGTAAGATTTGATAATTAAAGTGATGATCCACATTAATATATTGATGCTTAATTTATGCAATTTGATATAGAAAAGCACAATTGCAATTAAAATTATGACATCCAATGATTAATATCTCATACAACCAATACATAAAGCAATCAAACAAAAGATCAAACTTTTCACTTTAGGAAGCTTCCATCAAGCATTCTCAATTCTTCTTAATGAAGTTTAACGTTTCTTCATTTAGAGGCTTAGTGAAAATACTCGTAAGTTGATGAGTTATGTCCATAAATTCTAACACAACATCACCATTTTGGACATGATCTTTAAGAAAGTGATGTATAATATCTATGTGATTTGATGCTAGAGTGTTGGATGGGATTCTTAGAGAGATCAATTGCACTAGTGTTGTCATATTTGATAGGAATGTGATTAACAACTTTACCGTAATCCTTTGTTTCATCCAAAGCACTTGGGTACAATAACAACCCGCAACGATATACTCAGCTTCGGTGGTGGATAGGTAATTGAAACTTGCTTCTTGCTAAACCAAGATACTAAGCATTCTTCTATAAATTGGCAAGTTTCAGAAGTACTGTTTCTATCTAAAATACTATAGACATAATTTGCATCTGAGTAGCCTATAAGACTAAAAGATGACTCTCTAGGATACCATAGACTTAAGTGTAAAGTGTCATACAAATATTTTAAAATCCTTTTGACAGCATTTAAATGTGATTCCTTGGTATAGGACTGAAATCTAGCACACATACATACATTAAACATAATATCAGGTCTAGAAGTAGTAAGATAAAGTAGAGAACATATCATACATCGATATCTCTTTTCATCAACTCTCTTACCTGATTCATCTTTGTCTAATTTGATGGTACCACTTATAGGTATTTTTGCTACTTTACATCCTTTCATGCAAACTTTTTGAGCATGTCCTTAGTGTATTTTGCTTGGCTGATGAAGATCCCTTCTTTGGTTTGCTTAATTTATAGACCAAGAAAAAACTTGAGCTCTCCCATCATGTTCATTTCAAATTCCCTAGTCATACATTTAGCAAAATCCTCATAAAGAGATTCATTAGTAGCATCAAAAATTATATCATTAATATAAATTTATACTATAAGTGTATCATGTTTGTGCCTTTTTATAAACAAGGTAGTGTCCACCTTTCCCTTTTCAAAATAAATGAACTAATCCTTTCATACCAAGCTCTTAGAGCTTGTTTCAACCTATATAAGGCTTTATTCAATTTAAAAACATAATTTGGAAAACTATGTGATTCAAAACTAGGAGGTTGTTCAATATAAGCTTTCTCCTCAATAATTCCATCTAAAAAAGTACTTTTAACATCCATTTAAAAGATTTTAAAATTCATATCACATGCATAGGTTAAAAGAATCCTAATGGTCTCTAACTTTGCAACGAGAGCAAAAGTTTCATCATAGTTATCCCTTCCTCTTAGCTGTAACCCTTAGTAACTAATCTAGCTTTATTCCTACTGATGAAACCTTGCTCATCTAACTTGTTCCTAAGCACCCATTTGCAACCTATAATTGGGTGTTCCTTAGGCCTAGGGACAAGTTCTCATATCTTGTTTCTCTCAAATTGGTTGAGTTCCTCTTACATAGAAATCACCCAACTTTCATCATCAAGAGCCTCATCAATTGATTTTGGCTCAAATTGAGAAACAAAGGCAAGGTTATTATCTAAAAGATTAAGTTGAGATATAGTACTTACACCCTTTGAGGTATCACCAATAATTAAATCTTTGGGTGATGCTTGGAGAATCTCTAATCCTTGGGCAGATCTTGACTTGGCAACGTTTCTTATTGATGTTGTGATTCCTTATATACTCTTGATGATTCACCTTTATATTTATTTTCATCTTCCTCTATTGTAGTGTGCTCCAATTCCAGTTTTTCAAAGTTACCTATAAGATCATCAACAAAGAACCTTTTCCAAGATTAAGTTCACTAGATTCATAAAAAAAATATTAATAGACTCTTCAACAACTATAGAACTTTTGTTAAAGACTCTATAGGCCTTGCTAAAGATGGAATAACCTATGAATATCCCCTCATTAGTTTTTGAGTAAAATTTCCCAAGATTATCCTTGGTGTTTAATATATAGCACTTGCATCCAAATACTCTTAGGTATGATATCTTGGGTTTTCTACCATTCCACAGCTCATAAGATATTTTATTAAGAATGGGTCATTTGAAAACTCTATTTATAATGTAACACAAAGTAACAATGCTTCAGCCCAAAAGTAATTTGGTTAAAAAATTCTCATTGAGTATAGTTATAGCCATTTCTACTAGTGTTCTATTTTTCCTCTCTATAACACCATTTTATTGTGGTGTTTTATGGTTTGAAAAATTGTGGAAAATTCCATTCTCCAAACAATAAGATTCAAAAGCTTCATTTTGAAGTTCCTTTCCATGGTCACTTCTTATAGAATAAATGAAGTAACCCTTTTCATTTTGAATTCTTTTTGCAAAACTTTTGAAAGCTTCAAAGGTATCATACTTATGTGCTAGAAAAGATACCAAAGTAAATCTAGAATAATCATTAACTAGGACTAGTGCATAATGTTTTCCACTTAAACTAGCACTCCTAGTAGGTCCTATCAAGTCCATATGAATTAGTTGAAAGGGTCTAGATGAACTTATAACATTTTTAGCTTTTAAAGAGGCTTGATGTTGCTTCCCCATTTGGCAAGGACTACATGTCTTGTCTTTTGAGAAACTTAGCTTGGGAAGACCTTTCACTAGCTTTCCTTTAGATCAGCTTTGTAAGAGCTCCATGCTAGCATGTCCAAGTCTTCTATGCCATAGCCAAGCTTCATTACTAAGAGACATAAGACACTTAAAATATAAGTTAGCCAAATTGTCTAAGTCAATTGAGTAGGTACTGCTTGTCCTTTCACCCTTGAAAACACCTTTTTATCCACTAATGTGGTAACTTGACATTCTCTAGGGTCAAAGTTGACTTTATTACCTTTGTCACACAATTGACTTACACTTAACAAATTACATTGCAAGCCATCAACTAACAAAACATCATTAATTAAAGAGTAACCATTCTTACTAATGGTTCCAATGCCAATTACCTTACCCTTAGCATTATTACCAAATGTGACATTACCACTTTTTTTACTTTCAAGGCTATGAATAGCTTTCTATTGCCCGTCATGTGTTTTAAGCATCCACTATCCACATGCTAATCATTTGATTTATTGGTGGCTGCCAAACATCCCTACACAACACAAATAAATAATCTCTTTTTTAGTACCCAAGCATATTTAGGTCCTAAAGGGTTAGGTTTTGAAAGGTCTTCCAAATTGTGGTGAGCCTTCCTAATGTAACAATAAATATTAATATGTCCATACATTATGCAATAATGACATTGGAGTTTAGACTTGTGAATCTTTCTCTTATGCACAATCTTATAATGAGGAGGAGGCCTTCTCATATATTGGTTATATGTGTGAGAACACGAGCACGCATGTATAGGTGTAGATGTGAATTTTTTGTGTGTGTTGAAATTAACATGCTTCTTATTATACATATAAGCATGATTGCTTTTACTAGAAATAGGCTTTGAGCCATGTTATGTTTTCCCTTTGCCCTCAAGCATTGGGGGTTTAGTGCTTTGGGCACTTTTCTGACCAACAATCTCAGTGAGTGTAGATGAAGAGGTTGAGGCTTCATTGAAACCTAGAGCATGCCTAATCAAGTAAGGCATTTGTGATACTATAAGTGTATCCAAAGCTTCTTTACCCTTGTGAAATTTAAAGATAGAGCTTTTAAGCTCAATGACTTATCCCTATAGTAAGTCATTCACTTTTCTTAATGAAGCTAATAATGAAGATGATTTATAAAGATTTTTCATAGCCTTTTTAAGTTCTTCATTTGAAGCTCTCAATTCACTCACAAGATTATCGAGGGATTTGAAATCATCCTCTAATTTTGAACATTTCTTCTTATAAGATTTCATTTGTGACTTATACTTGTCATATCTTATAGTGAGAGCTTCTAGAAGCTCTTCATCTACATCATCTAAGTTATCATAATCTGAATGAGAATGAGATGAGGTGTTTACCTTATTAGGAGATTCTTTTTGAGCCATGAAACATATGTTGGCAATCTCTTCATCCTTATCATTCTCACTTGAGATATCATCCTAAGTGGCTTTGAAGCTCTTCCTTTTCTCTTTGCCCCTTTTCTTCTTTAGCGTAGGACAATCGTATTTGATGTGGCCTTACTTGCCATACTTATAACAAATGACTTCGGTTGATCTCTCTTTAGGATTAGGAGTAGCTTTCTTGAAGTTTCTTTTTTCCTTTATCCTTCTAATGAGCTCTTTGGTCCTTCTAAAGAACATTACTAGTTCATCTTCCTCTTTGTCGCTTTCTTCTTCACTGAACTAACCTCCACTTCCTTCTCCTTAAAAGTGGACTTGAGTGATAAGGTTTTCTTTTTATGTTTTTCAGATTTTTCCGCTTGGCCCCTCATTTTCTTCATCTCCTTGTCTTTTTTTAAAGCTAACTCATGAGTAAAGAGTTTGCCTATCAAGACATCCATTTGCACCTTCCTTATTTTTGGATTAGATTCTTAGATACTGCACACTCTAGCACCAAACTTTTTAAGAGGCACAAACTTTAAAATTTTAGAGTTTACCTCATGATTTGTGAGAATCCTACCAAACTTCTTTATGTTGGTGACGATTGCTAGAAGTCTAATGGTCATGTCGGCGATGCTCTCATCCTTCTTCATCATGCACCACTCCCACTCTGTCACATACATCTCTAACTGGCTGGATTTCATCAAGGTAGTGTCATTGTGATAGTTCTCCAATGCTTTCCATATCTCATGGACAATTAGGCAATCTTCCAATCTCTTTTATTGAGAGAAAGCTTAGAAGAATTGTCATGGCTCTCTTGTTCTTGCCATTTGATCTTCTATATGCTTCAACCCACTCTTCTCTAGGAATGAGTTCTTCACTCTTATCCACCACTTTGGTAGGTGGCTTCCATTCTTTAACCACAACATCCTAAAGATCCACCACAAGATAGATCTTTATCCTATACCTCCAATGAGTATAGTTAACTTCATCAAAGTAAGGCTTGAGGTGTGAGTGAATTCCTTCTTATGCCATGATCTTTACTCCCCCAGTTAAGGTTTTTAGTGAGACTTGACTCTGATACCACTTGTTGGCCTAAGGCACCAAGAAGGGCGAAGGAGGGGGGAGGGGTTGAATTGGTGTTTAATTTAAAAATTAAAAAGAGGGTTAATGTGCTTAAGAATATGAGTAGGAAAAGAAGGATATTGACATAAGTTTTTATAGTGGTTCGGGTGTTAACTAACCCTATGTCCACTGCCCAATTCTCTACAATTAGGTGTTTCGCTCAACTAAACAGGTTTTTCCAAGCTCACACCAAACTTTTACAACTTATGTTCACACAAAAAACCTCTTACAAGTGTTTTTAAGGCTCATACTAAAATCTCTTATAAGTGTTTTCAATGCACACACTAAAACCTTTTACATTGGTGTTTATTGCTCATACCAAATAATCACAAAAAATATAAATGAGAATTGAGTAGCAAATTAGCAAGAGTATGGTTATAAATTAATAAATTCTCTTACTATTTCATATGTTTGGTGGAGTATTTATAGCTCATATCCATCAAAGAGGCATTGGACTAAAACTATTAACAAATCACTAAGATGTGCTAGGTAGATTCATCATTTAATACTTTTCATGTTGCAGTCGTGGTCGCTACTACCTTTTCACGATCGTGAATTTTCAATTTCCATAGAGGAGCTAAAAATTTCGATGGAAACCCCCGTTTGAGTCTAACGACTAGTCCACGTGTCAACTTTTCATTGGTCATCTAGGAAAATATAG